>CM027847.1:23007807-23196228 GCA_016097595.1 Eucalyptus pumila
GTAATAAAAAGGGCGTATCCTGTTTTCCATTACCATCAATTTGATATGTCTTATTCGAAAAAAGAAGCCCTTTCATTATTATTCATTGTTAATAAACTTAATAAACAAAAATTATTTTTAATCGTTTTTGGCACTTCTTTTCCCCATAGAGATATTGAATAGCAGGAACTACTTTTTTGACCATTGTAATTTTGAAAATGAACATTGAAATGTCCCTCAAAAGTAAGTAAATAGATTCGAAACATATAAAATGCGGTTAATCCTGCTGTGGAACAAGCTATTATTGCGAAAATAGGTGAATACAACCAACTATCATTAAGAATTTCATCTTTGGACCAAAAACAAGCAAGGGGGAATACCACAAAGAGAAAGTGTACCTACTAAAAAAGCAGTTTTTGTAATTGGTACATGCTTTTTTTAAACCTCCCATAAGAACCATATTCTGACTTTTATCTGGAGAATATCCAACAATAGCTTCCATTGAATGAATAATTGATCCGGATCCTAAAAACAACAATGCTTTTGAATAAGCATGAGTAATCAAATGAAATAAAGCGGCTCGATAAGACCCCATACCTAGAGCTAACATCATATAACCCAATTGAGACATTGTAGAATAAGCTAAACCTCTTTTAATATCTTTTTGAGCAAGAGCTAAAGTAGCTCCTAATAATACTGTTATTATACCTATTAAAGATATGAAATTCATTATGTAAGGTATGATTATAAAAAGAGGAAGAAGTCGAGCTACAAGAAAAATGCCCGCTGCTACCATAGTAGCGGCATGTATAAGAGCCGAAATGGGAGTAGGGCCTTCCATGGCATCAGGTAACCATACATGAAGGGGAATTGTGCCGATTTCGCAACTGCACCTGCAAATAAAAGAAAGGCACACAAAGTAAGAAATAAAAAAGGAACCTCATTATTATAAATCAAGTTATTCAATATTTGGAACAAATCCCGAAATTCAAAACTACCGGTTATCCAATAAAGACCTAAAATTCCTAATAATAAACCAAAATCGCCTACACGATTCGTTACAAACGCTTTTTGACAAGCAGTCGCCGCACTAGGTCGTGTGAACCAAAAACCTATTAATAGATAAGAACACATTCCAACTAATTCCCAAAAAATATAAATTTGTATCAAATTCGAACTAGTAACTAATCCCAACATGGAAGTATTGAAAAAAACTCATATAAGCAAAAAATCTCAAATATCCTTGATCATGAGACATATAATTGTCACTATAAAAAGAACCAAAATTCCAACAGTAGTAATTAATATTAACATAATAGAAGTAAGTGGATCTATTAAGTGACCGAACTCGAAAGAAAAATCATTATTAATGGTCCAAGACCATACATATTGATAGATAAAACTTCTATTTATTTGCTGAATAGATAGATAGACCGAAAGTATCATAACTATACTTAACAAGAAAATACTAGGAAAAGCCCATATACGGCGAAGATTTTTTGTTGCCGTTGGAAAAAAGTAGAAGTCCCACTCCTATTAACATAGGAACTGGAAGTGGAATGAAGGGGATAATCCATGAATATTGATATGTATATTCCATAAAAAAACCTTTTTATTTTTAATTAATTCTTTATAATTCACCGGCTCTTATATCTTTTTATAGGTTCAATAAAAAATCAAGATATGGAATACTTAAATAGAATTTTCTATTCCTAATTATTCTGAATCTTTCTTCTTTAACCAATATTTCAAATATTCAAATCAAGAAGTTAGAATTGGTCAAATGATATGAATATGATCAAGTTACTATTTATATTTAAAATGAAATAAGACAATAATTCATTTTATTAATATTGAATATTAAGTAAAATTTTTATGAAAATGAAGAAAAAAATTCAATTATTATTACGTATTAGGATAATTTATATGCATAGAGCAAATAATTACACCAAAATCGAGTAGTTAATACATTACTTTATTTTGATTGAAATAATAGGATGGTCCATACCAAAACAGGCGCAATAAGAAAAAGAACTCGTTTTTTTTATTAGTTCGTTTATTCATAATCATTAACTAATTCATGATAGAACTGATTATACTCCATTCGAATAAAATATATTTTTTTTCTTTGTAGAAAACGCTAGAATATCCACACTTTTCTTTCAATACCAGGGAGAAGAAATAGAATTAAAAGAAAAGACGAAATTACTAAGATAACTTTTCGAAAATCATGTATTCTTTGATTAACTACTAGTTTAATTCAAATTTTGAAATCCAAAAAATGTGTACTCGTTCTTTTCTTTTGAGTTTGACCAACTAATAAAAAACTAAAGTAATTTCAGTAATTTGGAATTTGTTAGGTAAGGATTGGTTTTTTTTTTTTTTTGAACTTTTCGGTGTATTTTGTTACATGTAGAAATATAGCACGACAAAAATAGACAGAGATATAAAAAAAAATTGAATTGTTTGACCAATAGATGTCTTTCACATTCAACTAGAGAAATGAATAACTTTTTTTTTCAAATTTTTAATGGCAATTCCAAAAAAAAGTACTTCTATATCAAAAAAACGTATTCGTAAAAACATTTGGAAAAAAAAGGTATATTGGGCAGCGTTGAAAGCTTTTTCCTTAGCGAAGTCTCTTTCTACCGGGAATTCAAAAAGTTTTTTTGTACGACAATTAAATAGTCAAACACTAGATTAACTAATCTTAATCTGAAAATGGTACTTTTTTTTTTTTTTAAAAAAAAAAAAAAGATACAAGGTTTCACTTTTTTTTGAATATGTTTTATCCGGTGGGGATTCTTATTTTCCTCATCGGTACAATTATCTGTCATATCATCATAATAAATAATAAAATTACAAAAAAAGTTTTTTCTTAGACAAAATGTTCAGTTCAGTCCAATATCGAATTAGTTTTCGAAATCCTAAATAAAATTCTTTACATGACGAAAAACCAACCTAAGGCCTAAGGGTTAATATAAAAGCTCTACAAATAGTTAAATAAAAAAATTTTGAATGTCACACTGTACTGTGATCCATAAAAAGACTTTTTTTTTGTTCATTGAGAAAAAAAAGTGCATCTTCGATTTATAAAATCAGATAAATGAGAAATGAATTTGAAAATTAAAAAATGAAATGATAATAAAGATTTTTATGGGGAACGCTTCAATCCATATTGAAACGAAACGAGTTTTTTCTCATCACTTTGAATGAAAATGAAAAAAAAAAATATTTAATTGACTCCTTCAATCTCGACGATTAAATAATAATAGATTATTATTATTTCGAGTACGCCGCTATGGTGAAATCGGTAGACACGCTGCTCTTAGGAAGCAGTGCTAGAGCATCTCGGTTCGAGTCCGAGTGGCGGCATGGCATCTTCTAAAACAAATGGAATAAGTCCTATAATAAATTCAATTCCTGATTTCAATTCCGTAGAATTGGTTTACCCCACTTTTTCATTTTAATAAAAATAAATTTATGATATTTTCCACCTTAGAACATATATTAACTCATATATCCTTTTCGATCATTTCAATAGTAATTACTATTTTTTTGATAAGCTTATCGGTCGATGAAATCGTAGGACTATATGATTCGTCAGAAAAAGGCATGATAGCTACTTTTTTCTGTATAACAGGCTTATTAGTCACTCGTTGGATTTATTCGGGACATTTCCCGTTAAGTGATTTATATGAATCATTAATTTTTCTTTCATGGAGTTTCTCCGTTATTCATATGGTTCCGTATTTTAAAAACATAAAAATTATTTAAGCACAATAACCGCGCCAAGTACTATTTTTACCCAAGGCTTTGCTACTTCGGGTCTTTTAACTGAAATGCATCAATCCGAAATAGTAGTACCTGCTCTCCAATCCCAATGGTTAATGATGCATGTAAGTATGATGATATTGGGCTACGCAGCTCTTTTATGTGGATCATTATTATCAGTAGCTCTCTTAGTCATTACATTGCGAAAAGCCATAAGGTTTTTTAGTAAAAAAAACAATTTTTTAAATGAGTCATTTTCCTTTGTCGAGATCCAATACATGAATGAAAGAAGCAATGTTTTACTAACCACTTCTTTTTGTTCTTCTCGAAATTATTACAGGGCTCAACTGATTCAACAACTAGATCAGTGGAGTTATCGTATTATTAGTCTAGGGTTTCTCTTTTTAACCATAGGTATTCTTTCGGGAGCAGTATGGGCTAATGAGGCATGGGGGTCATATTGGAATTGGGACCCAAAGGAAACTTGGGCATTTATTACTTGGACCCTATTTGCGATTTATTTACATACTCGAACAAATAAAAATTGGGAAAGTTTAAATTGCGCAATTGTGGCTTCTATAGGCTTTCTTATAATTTGGATATGCTATTTTGGGGTTAATTTATTAGGAATAGGATTACATAGTTATGGTTCATTTAATTTACATTAAGATCTAATAAAATTCAAAAAAATCCCGACAAATACAAACATAGAACAAGCCAAGCCTATATAGAAATAGAATAGAAAAATAAGTAAGAATACAAGATAAGAAAACTTCCTACTTCATGTAGGCTGTCGAGAACCATTTGAATCACTACAATACTTGATTCAAAAGGTTCTCATAAAGACCAAAAATATCTGTTTACAATTCCAATTTTTTTTTTACTTAACTTACTTAAGAGAAAAAAGACTTTTTTTCATTGTACAACGAACAATATTAAAAATAATAATAGGATTACTTTTTTATTTTTTCTTTTATTGATGAAAACTATTGATAAAAATAATTAGATATAATAGCTTCGACTTTGTCAACAGATAGTGAAAGAACGAAATCTGGATAAATACCAATAGCTATTATTGGTAGAAGAATAGAGATGGAAACAAATAACTCTCGCGGCCCAAAATCCAAAAAATAAGAGTTTGGAACATTAAATAACTTGTATCCATAGAACATTTGGCGTAACATAGATAATAAATAAATAGGAGTTAATATCATTCCAATTGCCATTACAAAAGTAATTAGTATTTTTGGCATTAAAAGATATTGGTGGCTGGTAATTATTCCAAAAAATACTATCAATTCTGCAAGAAAACCACTCATACCTGGTAATGCAAGGGAAGCCATTGATAAGATACTAAACATCGTGAATATTTTTGGAAGGTGGATAGCCATTCCACCCATTTCGTCGAGATAAACAAGACGTATTCGATCATAACTCGTTCCTGCCAAGAAAAAAGAGCAGCGCCGATAAATCCATGAGAGATTATTTGTAAAATGGCTCCATTGAGTCCCGTATCAGTTATCGAGCCAATTCCAATAATTATGAAACCCATATGAGATACAGAGGAATAGGCTATTCTTTTTTTTAAATTACGTTGACCAGGAGATGTTAAAGCTGCATAGATTATTTGGATTGCGCCTACTATAATCAACCAGGGAGAAAATATAGAATGAGCATGAGGTAATAATTCCATATTGATTCGAACCAACCCATATGCTCCCATTTTTAATAAAATTCCGGCTAGAAGCATACAAGTACTATAATGTGCCTCTCCATGGGTGTCTGGTAACCATGTATGTAAGGGTATAATCGGTAATTTAACAGAAAAAGCAATAAGAAATCCAATATAGAGTATTATTTCCAGTGCCACCGGATACGATTGATTAGCTAATGTTTCCAAATTTAATGTTGGTTCGTTGGAACCATATAAACCAATACCCAGAACCCCTATTAATAGAAAAATGGAACCTCCCGCAGTGTACAAAATAAATTTTGTAGCGGAATACAGACGTTTCTTTCCCCCACATCGCTAGAAGTAGATAAACGGGAATTAATTCTAACTCCCACATGATGAAAAAAAGTAAAAGGTCTCGAGAAGAAAATGATCCTATTTGACCGCTGTACATTGCTAACATCAGGAAATGGAATAATCGGGAATCTCGAGTAACTGGCCGAGCCGCTAAAGTAGCTAAAGTGGTGATAAATCCCGTCAGTAAAATAGGTCCTATAGAAAGTCCATCTATTCCCAATCTCCAGTAAAAATCAAAAAAATTAATCCATTTATAATCCTCTGTTAATTGGGTTAATGGATCGTTCAATTGGAAATGATAACAGAATGTATAGGTAGTTAAAAGGAGCTCTAAAGTGCATATGCATATAGTATACCACCTTATTACCTTATTTCCTCTATGAGGTAGAAAGAAAATTAAAGAACCTGCGAATATCGGCAAAAGTACAATTATTGTTAACCAAGGAAAATAATTCGTGATAAAGACAAGATACACTTGGACAAAAAAACCCGTACTCAATAAAGAAAAAAGAATAATATATTATCTATTTTGAGCACGGGTTTTTGTCGGTAAAAAAAAATCAATTGTATTCAAAATGTATTTACGTGGTTTTTTCTGGAACGTATTAATACGCTAGACCCATGCTTCGAGTTGTTTCATGCCATAAATAAACTCGAACGCTCAAAAAATCCGTTGGACAGGCGGATTCACATCTCTTACAACCGACACAGTCCTCTGTTCTTGGAGCAGAAGCAATTTGCTTAGCTTTACATCCATCCCACGGTATCATTTCTAATACATCTGTTGGGCAGGCTCGCACACATTGAGTACATCCTATACATGTATCATAAATCTTTACTGAATGTGACATCGGATCTATAAGTTTTTGAATGTCATCAATTTTCGATCTAGTAAACTTGTAAATGGATCATATATTTAGACACTAGATGAATCAATGGATTTTACCATAATTTTTCTAATCAATCTAATTCCGGATCGAGTCATGAGATTGGCCCAAGATACTTTGATTTTTTACGTTTTTCTCAAACCTACGTATTATACATACTAATTTGAATTGATGAATATTCTAATTTCTATAATTAATAATATATAATTAATTAATACTACTTATTTATTCATTTATTCAACAAATTCGATTGATTGATACGAGTTGATTTTCTGTTACGATAAATTGACGAAACAATAGCTAACCCAATAGCTGCTTCAGCGGCTGCAATAGCTATAACAAAAATGGAGAAAATATCTCCTTTTAATTGTCGACTATCAAAAAAATCTGAAAATGTTACAAAATTTATATTAACCGCATTGAGGATAAGTTCAAGACACATAAGGGCCCTAACCATATTTCGACTCGTGATCAATCCATAGATACCAATAGAAAATAAATAGGCACTCAAAACAAGTACATGTTCGAGTATCATTGACCAGCTCCTTATTAATTTGGATTCATTTCAATATGAACAAGAATTCAACGTATTCAATTGACTATAATATAACAAGTACAAAACAAAGGAATAGATTGATATTTGGTAATGGATCAAAATAAAGAATTTCTATTTTATACATGAACAGTTTTCAAATATTTTTGAAGATAAATGGATTTGATAACAGAAAACAAAGTTGAATTTTGATTGCTAGTAATAGTTATAAAGATTTCTCATTGACGAGCAACAGCAATTGCACCTATCAAAGCAACTAAAAGAATTATGGAAATGAGTTCAAATGGAAGAAAAAAATCTGTTGATAAATGAATTCCAATTTGTTGACTATTACCTATCAAATCTTGCTCGATAATCTGGTTTGACTTTGTCGTCCAGATAATCCCGTACCAAGACGTATCTAAAATAGTAGTCATTAGTGAAACCAAAATACTTGTACAAACCAACGAAGTAATCCCATCTCCAACAGTCCAAAGATTCAAATCTTTGTAATATTCTGAACCATTCATGAACATCACAGCAAATAGAATTAAAATGTTTATAGCTCCTACATAAATAAGGAGCTGCGCAGCCGCTACAAAATGGGAGTTTGATAGAATATAAAATAAGGATATACAAACAAGAACCAATCCCAAGGAAAAGGCAGAATAAATTGGATTGGTAAGTAATACCACCCCTAGACTTCCTAATATAAGACCTGATCCCAGAAAAACTAAAAGAAAATCATGTATTGGTCCAGGCAAATCCATTATTATATGTAAAAGAAAAATAAATTGAAATGTTTTTCATGATTTTATTGACTCGACAAGGAATTTTTTTAGGATAGGCTCCTAATTGCATTTAATTCAAATCGAATGGATTAAAAATGGGTCTAGGTCCAATTAGTGGACCAATATAATATGGTTTTCTCTTTACCCAAAAAATGGAAAAAGGGTAATTTAGCTCAAAACTGAAATTATATTATTAGATTCAATTTTCAATCTAACTTTAATCGTACTTTTTACCAACTAATCAACAGTTAATTGGAATTTTTAGTTATTGACCAACAAAAAAAAATAAAGAACTCATTCCTGTGGATTAGATCAAATTGAACCCTACTAATTGGTGGAGATTCCTCTTTAATCAAAAATCAAAGGGTTTTCACATTTTTTTATTTTATTATTATTTGAGGCGAATTCGAAATTGTTCGAATTGTATAATCGTTAATTACTGACATTGGTAAACGACCCAATGCGATTTGATTATAATTCAATTCGTGACGATCATAAGTAGAAAGTTCATATTCTTCAGTCATTGATAAACAATTTGTTGGACAATACTCAACACAGTTACCACAAAAAATACAAATTCCGAAATCAATACTGTAATTAAGCAAGCGTTTCTTTCGTATACCAGTTTCCAATTTCCAATCAACAACAGGTAGATCTATAGGACATACACGAACACATACTTCACAAGCAATGCATTTATCAAATTCAAAATGGATTCGGCCGCGGAAACGCTCAGATGTAATTAATTTTTCATAAGGATATTGAATAGTTACAGGTAAACGATTTGCGTGAGATAAGGTAATCATGAACCCTTGACCAATGTACCTTGCAGCTCGTACTGTTTGTTGACCGTAATTCATGAACCCAGTTACCATAGGGAACATATCGTAAAGATCTATGAATAATTTTATGTTTGTTTCTTTCTCTTGTTTGATATTTGAGAGAAGTCGTCAATCGAGAATATCCTAGTCCTTTTTCTTTCCTTTACAATGAAAGGAGTTGGAAAGAAGTTGTTAATAATAGATTACCGAGAGAAATGGGTAAAAGAAATTTCCATCCAAGATTTAATAATTGGTCTATTCTTAGTCTAGGTAAAGTCCATCTTGTTGTGATAGAAATAAACAAGAAGAAATAAGTTTTAGCTAATGTAATAAAAATACCAATTGTCGTTCCAAAGACTCTACCTACTTTATTTATTTCAAATAGCTCAGGAACGAGTATGTAAGGAATAGAGATATTCCAACCCCTAAGTAAAGAACTGTTACAAATAACGAAGAAACTAATAGATTTAGATAGGAAGCAACATAAAATAACCCAAATTTGATACCCGAATATTCGGTTTGATAACCTGCTACTAATTCTTCCTCTGCTTCTGGTAAATCGAAAGGTAATCTCTCACATTCTGCTAGGGAAGAAATTAGAAAAATGAAAAACCCTATAGGTTGACGCCACAAATTCCATCCCCAAAAACCATATTTGGACTGGGCCTCAACTATATCAACTGTACTTGAACTGTTAGATAATCATAGTCGATGATAACATCACTGTTCCCATCGCTATTTCAGAACCGTACGTGAGATTTTCACCTCATACGGCTCCTCGAGGGCCATCAATAAATCTAAGGACCGAATTGATATTATTTATATTGATATGTTTGTAGTATAATACTCTAATATCGATTGGAAATGAAATATCTATTCTATATAGATAGAGTCAAAACCTATCGGAAGGTCCTGAATTAGACCAATGGAATTCTGTCTGCTATAATAACTAAAAATCTTTTTTTTTTCGTTCCTATTCTTCTTTCTGAAAAAAAGGGGGTTTCAAAAAAAGGATTATTTCGTTCCTGATAGTCATTTTTGAATCTGTGGATAGGAGCATACTCTGAATCGGAATTGTGGGTAGTACTACTTGATCATTTCTACTAACTTAAAGTCCCAATTATTATTCTTTTTATCTTATGTAAAAATTATTTTTGGATAATTTACATAAAAAAATCTCCATTACTAATCCTTTATGTATTTTGGTGTTCCTAACCATCCACTGATTTTTGCTCAATCACCCGTTAGGTAATACATAGAAACCAGAGTGAAAACTCTATACGGTTGATCTTTTGAGTTGAGCCCGCTTCAAGCCAGGATGACTAATCAACCAATCTTGGGGTAAACATTGGAAATCCTCAGGTCCGGGGTTGGTCATGAAAACTAACCACTCAGAATAATTATAATCATGGGCAAACATCTTCCTATCTCTAAACTTTATGATAGGGTGGCTAGAGTCAGAAATGTCGCTCACGGTCATCAAGCTACCGAACCCCTTAACGTGAGAAAAGAACCAAATTTGCAAGAGTTCAAGGGGAGCATAGAAAGTTTTGTTTTTGTTTTCTTTAAAACGAGTAAGGGAAAGAAAGCCCTTTCCCATACATACCTCACGAACTACCTATGCCACGTAAGGGTTAATAACGTTCCTACAACGTGGGAATAATACAAACCCGAAAAAAGCTAAGAGGAAAATCCTATTCTTTTGAAAAGATTGGGCATTTTGAAAGAGCTCATTTAAGAATGAAAACAGGCAGGTCTTGCAATTAGCTTTTAAAAATTTCCTCACGTCCTCTTCTTTAATTTTAAGGAAATCAAATAAGGTTGATGCATGCTCAGTTCCTACAGGTGGGCTAACTAACTCCGACACCAAGGGCTTTCCAATGGCAACATCGTATTCTTCCAGGGTTGGAGTGAGTTCATGATCACCGAGTATGAACGTGCAAGTCGCGGGGCACCAAAAATGCACTAACGCTTGCACAACACCAAAATGAGTTTCTATCTCCAATAGGGGAAGTAAACGTCCAACATATAATCGCACCCAATCACGGCCAGTTGGATCTAATCTCTCCCACCATGCGCGAAGCTCGGCTTTCGGGATGGAGATGATGTGAAGGTCGGATACCCCCATCGTATGATCAACCTAATTTGTCATGGACTGGCCAAAATGAAAGCTAATAAGTAAATTGTGATGAAAAGAATTCGAGAAAAACTTACCCTATTCATTGAGCAGCGATGTAAAGGTCATAGACATGCACATGGACAGTGGTTCAATTTCTACTCTAGATGGCCCAAAATAAAGCCATGAGATCACAGGACTGAACCAATAAGCTCGTGGCTAGGTCGTGTTACCCATGACTCCGGCTTCGTCAAAGGACCGACCTGTGTCGCATGCTCGCAGACCAGGGTGGGGACCACTGACATCAAGAAAGAAATTTTGGGGTTGAGATGGGCGACTCGTACTACATGCTTGTAGTCGGAGTGGTATCCACCTCAACACCATTCTAAGTGATCCTATGCGGCCCAGGTTCGGCGGCAGATTGTGTGTGCTAAAGTGTAGTGCAATGCAGGGGATGCAAGTATGACAATTCATAAGCAATCAACACTTCATACATGAAAAACAAACTATACATTCCTTCACCTCCCTACAAGACAAAGGTTAGCAAACATTTAATACTTTTAATGTTAGGGACGTACTTGAAATTCTCGCTGCTAAACAAAAATATTTATCAACAAGATTAATATTGGCCTACGTCCTCTAGGGTTTAAAGCCAAGTCCCCAGTAGAGTCACCAAGCTGTCGCGACCTATCATCGGGGGGAGGGAACAGGTTTAGGGATATTGCCTAAAAGACAGGCCTAAGGCCTATGATTAGGCGTGGGCTCTCCCAAGCCCATACCCGATGTGACATTGGGATATTCTTTAAGAATTTTTGCACAAAAGAAGTCGCCACTAGCCTATTGGGGTCGGCTAGAAACCAAGTGAGATATGAGAGTGTACCTCACTTCCTACGCAACCAGAGAATCTAGGGTCGGGGACTTGATTATACTAATTGACCAATTAGTGCTCTTTCGGTACCTAATCTTGTTCATTTTAACAAAATGATTTTTGTCAGGCAGTTCGGATTGATTTTATGCTTATCCACTAACATGTGAGGCGATCATGCGGGTACGCAATCATTAAAGTAACAATCAAGATCCTAATTGCAGTAAATTAACACACGTACAATTAAACATAATTAAGTATGCAAATTAAACGCAAGATATAATCAAAACACAAGCAACTAAATGCCTAATTACACTAAAAATGCAAAATATAGCAATTCCTAACCAAACCCCATCATTTTTAAATTTTCTAAAATTTTTAATTATTTTTTAATTAATTTTTTATAAAAAAATAATTTTTTAATATATATTTTTAATTTTTTCGATTTTTCGATTTTTTTAACGATTTTTTTTTTGGACCGGACCAAGTCGGGTCGAGTCTAACCGGGTCCAACTCAACCGGGCTTGGCCCGACCGAGTTAGGCCTGACCGTCCCCGATCGGGCCTAACCTAACTCAACTTGAGCCCGAGAGTCGGGCCCAAGTGAAAACAGGAGTCGACTCGACACGCCTCCCTTTGGTCACGACTAGGTAGTCGTGACCAGGGGCGCCGAGAAGGCGCACGTCAGTGACGGCGCTGCCATGGCCAGGTAGGGTGAACGGCGCGGCTTCCCTCTGGCAGTCAGGGGTCCTAGGGCTCCATGTGGAGGAGCTTCGGAGGGAGAGAGTCCACTTGGGCATTATGGAGAACAGGTAGAGGGCATGGGCGAACTAGGAGGCTTTCGACCTAAACCGGACCCGAGGTGGCAACAGCGATGACCAGCAAGCAACCAACAACAGACATGAACCTAAGGGGGACCTACGAAGGCCAGAGCTTGCCCGAAACGGATGAAACGAACTCCAGCCAGCTCCAGCTCAAAAATGCACACCAGGTATTCGATGAAATGCCAACCTTAGTTCCGAAGAGAATGGCAGCTTGGAGACGTGTCTGCGGTGGCGGCGGCAGCAACGACGACCTGGAGATGCGTCGGCAGCGGTAGTAATGATCAGGAGACGCGTCGACGACGTTTGCAAGATTGGGATACACGTCGGCGGCGGTGGTCTCGGTGAGTTTTCCCTCTTTTTCCTCTGTATTTTTCTCGCTCTCCTTTTTTCTCTCTTTTTTTCGTCTTTTCGTGCCTTTTCCCCCTCCTCGCCTCTCTCCAGATCTCCCCCTCTCTCGGTTCTCTGGTTTTTCTCTCCCCTATCTCTCTTAACTCTCGCTTGTTCTGCTCGCGCGTGCGTGCGAATCAGCTCCCCCAACCAGCCCCCTCTGCCAGCCAGCTCTGACCTCTCTTCACGATTCCAACGCTCGCTTGCCCCGCGAGATGATGCTGTCTCCTCTGCCCTCTACCCCTGCTTTCGGCTTCACCATTTCCCCACGCGAATGGCTACTTTCTGCTTTTGTCTTTGCCGATTCCCCGCGCAGAAGACGGTTGAGGGAGAAGACAACGGGGCGAGCCAGGCCGGAGGGAAGAAAAGGCTGGGCCGCGTGAGGGAAAAGAAAAAAAAAAGGAAAATGGAGAGGAGAGGGATTGGGCCTAGGTCCATGCGGGGGGAAATAAAGGGGACAAAGGGCCGGGTTGGGCCAAGGCCGGATCCGACCCGACCCGCACCCGCACGACTTTTTTTTTAAAAGGAAAATTAATAATTAAAATTTCTGATTTTTTATTTGATTTTGATTTTTCTCTTTCCTTTTTTTTTTAACTATTTGAAAGATAAAAATTAGGTGTCAACAGGAGTTATTTAACATCCACTTGGCTATAAGTCATGTAAGTTTGTCTATACACTTGGCTATAAGTCATGTAAGTCTGTCTAGTGTAACTTTTTCTTATTTAAATTGTTTAATATTCAAGCCCTTGCTAACACCATGCCTTCATACGGTATGTAGGGGGCATTTGTCTGTATTGGTATGGTCCTCAAGCTCAACTACTTGTACTTAACAACAGAGATAAAACATATGTAAGGCCAGAATTCCCAAGAGACATCAAGAAGATATTAGGTGATGGGCTTGTGAGTACTGAAGGCAAAAAATGGACAAGGCAACATAGATTGGCACATCTCGCCTTCCATGGCGAAAGCTTGAAGGTAAACTTTTATCGTGCTCCTTAGAAATCAATTGTTCAACACGATTTCCGGATTCCCATCAATTTATGTTAGAAATATTGTGATTTTGTACCATGCCAAATGATAGACATAACAGGAAAACTTGTAACTCGTGTTAACACATGATTTTAACCATATACTATCATGTTATATATGCATAACAAGAATTGAGTATGTACGTTCTAAGCCATGCAAGGGCTTGGGCTTAGAACATGCATGAGAACTGTTGCTAATTCTACCATAAATTGTGAATATGCACGGCATGATTTCAGCAATGGTGGATAGTGTTCACATGCTGCTCAAGAGATGGCAGAATTTAGAAGCCGAAGAGGTTGAGTCTTTCGAGTAGTTTACGGTGATCATGTCAGAAGTGATTTTCAGGACAGCATTTGGAAGCAGCTACATTGAAGGAAGAGATATTTTCCAAATGTTGGGCGAGTTAACTATTATAGCATCACGAAATCTTTTCAAATTAAAACTTACCTGGAATTAGGTACTTGTTTTTCTTCTTATGAACATTAGGGTCTTATTATTTCACTAAATCTATTTTTCCAGGTGAATACAGTTTCAGTGGTAATAGTAATTTTGGCTTGGTTTAAAAGTCGATACATGTTTTCCTTTCTATAGTAAGATATGAAAAACGAGTGATGAAATTGAGTCCAAGTGACTGGAGAATGCGATAAGCGATGCGGTGTTAGGGATAATCAAGAAGCGAGAAAGAAGTTGAACATAGGAGAAATGGACGACTACGTGAACGACTTCTTAGGGTCTCTTCTGAAGGCCTATCACAATCCGGACGAGAGCAAGCAAATCACAATTGATGATCTCGTGGACGAGTGCAAGACGTTCTATTTTGTAGGACAAGAAACGACGAATTCCATCCTCACTTGGACACTCTTCTTCCTTGCAATTCACAAAGATTGGCAAGAAGAAGCAAGAAAAGAGGTGGCCGATGTAGTTGGCAATGAAGATCCCACTTTTGAAGGAATCATGAAACTCAAAACTGTACGAAAGTGGTTGTCTTTTTACCAACATAGTCCATATGCCCCATGTTCTTGTAAATGTGGTTGTCTTTTCA
This sequence comes from Eucalyptus pumila, assembly GCA_016097595.1. Classification (NCBI taxonomy): domain Eukaryota; kingdom Viridiplantae; phylum Streptophyta; class Magnoliopsida; order Myrtales; family Myrtaceae; genus Eucalyptus; species Eucalyptus pumila. Next base: position 23,022,883 of record CM027847.1, read on the forward strand.
GGTAGGGATGATCATTAACGAAACGCTCCGACTCTATCATCCGGTCATCAACATCATTAGAAAAGTGTAAAGGCAAGTCACGTTGGGAAATCTCCTTCCTCCGGACATCACCCTCCACATACCGACCCTGAAGATTCACCACGACCCTCGAATTTGGGCCGATGACGTGCATCTTTTCAAGCCGGAGAGATTCTCAGAAGGGATCCCCAAAGCTACAAACAACAACGCCGCCGCGTTCCTCCCTTTCGGCTTGGGACCCACGGAGTTGCGTGGGCTAGAATTTCGCGACGAACGATGCGAGGATCCCCATCGCGATGATTCTACAGCGCTACAGCTTCACTCTCTCCCCTGACTACATCCACTTGCCGACCCAGATCCTCGTTATGCGCCCTCAACATGGAGTCAAAGTGATTCTTCATCCCCTCTAGTGTGATCATGTGCGTGCTCAATTAGATTAAGAAAAGGATAAACGTTCAATAATACACGATTATCGTGCTTTTAAAGTTGTCAACTAGCTTGCCTCGTTCCCCTTGTTTCGCACTCCATCAGTGACCACTTCTTTCAATGTAGTTTTATGCTTCATGTATCCTATCGTTGGTTTCATTTTCCTTCGTTTGTGAGCAGTCATAATGATCAGCATGAGAAGAGAGGTCAATAGCCACTTTCTATCAAGATCATGTAAGTGACGCTATCCTCAACTAGCCCCGTCATCCCTGACGTAAACAGACGGTGGCAGATCCAAGTAACCTGTTCTTAGCAGCCCATCAATGATCTTGTCATAAGAAAATTGGGCGTGGCTTCATCCCAGACTTCTTCATCTCCTCATCGTGCATCCTACTTAAGATCTCGAACTCGGCCAACTCGTCAGTTGCCATGAACTTATTTGTTCCTGTTCAAGCAATAAGCGAGTACGACGTACGCAGCATAATTATGCCCATCGCCCTTTTGCTGACCTGCCCAACCAATGAACTCGGAGGCGACTGCGGGGTCGTTTTCCACCTCGAGCACCTCGGCGATGAGCCTAGGGATCACGTGATGGAGTTTGCCGAGATCGATGACGATGAGGTGGGCCTCAATTGCCGCAGTTCGGGATGGATGATGAACCGGGCGATCAGGAGGCTGGTGGGGTGGGCATATGGGATCCTTTTGCGGTGTCCTTGCTGTCTATGGTGGAGAGAGATAGGAGCACTGCAAGCGTAGAAACGTAGGATAAGAGGTGTGCTGTTGGCTATTTCGAAGACGTTTAAAATGGGGGGAGAATTGCACTATGGCCCCTAAGAGCTTGGTTTGTAGCGCTTCTTGCGTTTTCATCTTTGTGATGCTTATTATATATCCTCAAATTCATTTGAGTATAACCTTTGCTTTTAACTCCGATCAAATTCTCGCCGATATTTTGATAAATCAGTCGACCAAATTTTGAAAAAAGGAAAAAAACCTAATCTTCCCAAGTTCATTGTAATTTGCCCAACAAAATTGTAAAAAAAAAAAAAAATCAACTTCAATCAAAGAGAAATAATACGGCTTTAAAAAGGAAACCAACTAGATGAGAGCGGGATGAGGTGCTAATGACAACCCTAGCAAGAGATTGGGAAAATTGTCCAAAAAGTTTTAGATTTATTCTACATTTTCTGATTGAGTTATAAACATTTTAATTTTGTCAATTGAGTCCTAAATATTTTTACGTTTGGCCAATTAAAATCACATCCAGCCAACTTTTTCTAGAAATTGTTGATGTAGATGTTAGCCTTCCTATGTGGCATGGCCAGCACCGACACAAATAATTTTTAATAATATATATTTTTATTTCAAATTTTTATTTTTATTTTCTATTTCCTACAACTTTGGCCAAAGAGGGCCACCGAGCCCTTGTCGACGACTAGGCGAAGGTCACCCGACCTTGTCAACCACAAATGAGGCCATTGTGGCCGCTAGCAAGGCAGCCTTTTCTAGATCTACGCAAGTGTGGTCTAAAGAGATCCCCATTAATAGTTATTGAATGTAAAATTCCTAACAAAGTGTGGTCTAATAGCAACATCAATCATTCTAGTCTGAGAATATTTGATTGCCCATGTTATGTTTGAATTAGTATTGTTAAGCTTGAATGGAGGACCAGAAAGCACATTTTTAGACTATACACGAGATGAGCAAAGCTATCCATTGTGATGTCCAGAGTTAACTTCACCTATTGACAACAGATATGTTACATTTGACGAATCTCCAATACTTCTGGGTAGAAGTGACTGTGGTAATGTCTAGACGAATTTATTTGTTATTTAGCTCAAGGTGGAATTTCTACCATAAACTCATAAGGAAGTTGGTACTGGCATAATAATCAACACAGATTATGTTTTGAACAAGGTGGAGCCTATAAAGTCAACAATTGTTGTAGTTGCTGAGTTTAATGAAGTGCATGTTTGATCTCCCAGTAGATATGGATGCAACAAAATAGTTTTGTTTCATCTATGGTAAAGGAGATTGTGTCCAAAAATCTTGTGGAGTACCTAAAGGTGCAAGTGGAGTTGGTAATTTATTAAGATCCACAGTTGTGGTGAAATTCAAGTGTAGCTTAGACTAGGAAGATATTTGTGGCAATTGAGCCATGCTGGGAGAGTAGCAAAGAAGTTCAAATTTCTAGCAAAGGGATTGAGAGTTGGCTCAAATATCAAGTCAAGGTAGAGATTATTGAAAATATATCTCGAGTTTGAAATGGCGAAGAAAACTTGACTTAAATAGGGAGTTTTTTAGTTTGAGTGGGTATCCTAATTTGAATAGGTTTCACATTTTTTTATCCAAAATTTTTCTACATAAGAAGTAAGTTTTCTTTGTAAAAAATATCCAAGAGACGGCATTTTTGTGAATTGCACCCTAAAACAATCCGAGTGTTGAAATCCATTAAATTTTGTTGTAAGATTTATGAATTCATTTGTAAAATTAAAAGATTAATTCGTGAAGAATTGTGAACTAAACACTCTATCGTATCAATTGATCTATAGTAGAATTCTGAACTGCCCTTTCCGTGGATGTACTTTATATTGACCGAATCACGTAAATTAGATATCTGAGTTACTATCTTGTTCTATTTAGTTTATGATTGGATCGCTTGTTTTTACAACTGATAATGTTCTAGCTTTAGAAATTGGACCTACATCTGCAAACTTTATCAACTTTCTCGTGAAATGGATTAAATGAAAGGGCGCTCACACTTAGACAAAATTTATGAAAATGAAAATATTAGGCTCATGTCCGACCATCGCGCACCCGGACCACCTACGTGAATTATGAAAAATACAACATGCAGAAATGAAATTTCCGAGGCGTAAATGAATGGAGCTTTAGCAAGTCCTCCTTTCATGCTGGATCTTTAAATAATTATTGGAGTGGACAATATACGAAAATTTATAGGTTGTCGAGTTGGCAATGGAAATGAAAATAATAAAATGTGCAAAAGATCTAACTTCAATATTGAATGTTTTATTTTTATTTATAGGTTAATATGATCCCATCGATTTTGTCTCACAAAATCTTCGGAGAAACCGATTCATTACGCAAGTGCCATTGGATTTTTTACACTCGATAACCACTTTAAGATCTCAAAACCGTCGTGCTTAATTAATATTGTTATTATGCTCGAAAACAATTGTCGCAACCAAACTTTCGGTAAAACACCTAGGATTTGGCTAACGGATTACTAAGCCTAAGCCTAAACTTAGCTTGGACTCTCCCAAGACTATACCAAACTTAAGTTCTTAACATACAAATGATTTTTCGGTGGGTCGATTAGAAATTAAATAAAGTAATGAGAGATTTACTTTACTCTTATTCCTGTGAACCAGAGATTTGTGAGTTCTCTAACTCCATTTCCATACATTTCTCTTTTATTTTTAAAAAATGTTTAGCAAGCAGCTTAAATTGCAATCAGCATCTACAATGTTAGATCAAAATAAATTGCAAGACTTACTTCATGGAGCATCTGCAATGTTAGATCAGAATTCATATCCACAGTCCTAGATTTTTAATTAACATGCAATAAAATAGAAATCTACCTAATTCGAATTTTGGCTTCCTAATCGAGCTTAGCAAACGACAGCTCGTGAATCGTGATGGAGGCTCGGCGCGGCTCGAGGATGGGTCGCTGCAGTGGTTCGGCTCAGACAGCAGCCGAGATGGTGGACTAACGGTGATGGCTCGATGATTTGAGACAGGTGATGGCTCACGAGGCGGTGAGGTGGTGCACGGCTGACTCCCAGTCTTACGGGAGAGACTTCACGTGGCTGAAAACTGTGTTGCCATCCAGCAAAAAGATTAAAACGTGAGAGCACTGACAACCCCAAATCAGGAGATAAATGCACGAAACCCAGCCACTTTATTATTTCTAAGATACATTATGCACAAAAAAAAAAAAAAAAAAAGACTTGGTTCCCCGTGAAGACGATTAGGAACAGGTGTAACCCTTTGTCTTCTTTTTATATATGTGTACCAAGATCTATGGTGGAGGATATGACTCAGTGGAGATTCCCGGCTCACTTCCTCAGGTTGTCTTCTTCTAATACGCCTGCTACGTGTACCCTCCTCATGGTCCAGGCGGTGGAGAAATTTTGACTGGCTTTGCTCGCCTAATTCAGTCGTAATCTTCTCCTGTGGAGAGAGAGACCGCAGGGGCTATTGTTTGTGGACGTGAAGACGCCAATCGCGGAGAGCGATACAAAGATTTATGGCTTCGGGATGCAGGGTACAGCTCGATCAGCTGGTGTTGTCGTCAAGGGGACGGCCGACTTGCGGCTACAAGAGGGCGATGCACGGCGTCCGCTCACGCAGCAAGCAGCGTGATCGATGGCGATGGCGAGGGCGAGGCGAGACCAGCATCTTGACCAAGGGTTGGCCGAGGGAGTCCCCTCTCTCCTTGTTTCAAATTTCCACCAAGGCTCTTTAACCACCGCTTGGATCTTTCTTTTGACTAAAGATTTGACCTTCCTTGCGTGGCCTTCGACAGCTACGCACGATGATGCTTGGGACAGGAAAATCGTGTTGTGTTTCAGCGGTGGATCGTCACAATAGGCGTTAATATTTCCAAATTCAAACGGATGGTGGGTGGCGAGAATTGCTATGGGTGATTGGCGACGGCCCGATGGTGACTTGCGGCATGGTGATTCACGGGTGAGGGGTTGCTCACGAACGTGAAAGGGTCTTGATCACGGCAGTGCAAGGAGCTCTCGGTAGCCATCGTGTGATTATCGTCAAGAGCTCACGATGGAGAGGCAACAGCAACAATGATGGGAAATTCGGCCAGGGTATCAGCAAGTAGGACTTCGCTTGGAGTAGTATATCGACTGCGTCAACACTGGACTAACCTTGGGCGAATAGGCCAGCAAGCAGCGATGTCGATGGGATTTGGAGCTCGTCCAGAACTAGCGGATTTGAAGCTCTCTCAATGTGCCGTTTCTCAATTGTGGATCATGGCCGATCTCCTCGCGATTTCTCCTCTCTCTATGCTCTCAATTGTGGCCGTATGTTCAATGTGTGGCCTCCCCTCTTCTGTAGTGTAGCAACCTATTTATAGGTTAGTGGACTAGGGTTTTAGATCGACATTTATGAGGATTTTTTCCGAACGCAACATTTGTTTTTATTTTCAACATCTCCTCTAGATTTCCTTTGCAAAAAATGAAATTCTTCGCCTATTTTATCACATCTTGCCAAAGATTTAAAATTGCAATAGGAGTTTTTTCAAATTTCAAATCTTGCAAAGATGAGCTTGTAATATTTCCTCGAGGATACGAGCTTTGGCCAATTTGCTCTCTTTGTGGGCTTAGTCCAATTTGTCAATTTAAAGCTTAGAACCACTAATTCGAACCCATCTATCATTAGTCCAATGCAAATAAAAAAAAGTGATATGCAACTTAATTCTAATATTTTTGCTTAGAGGTTAAAAATTAATTCATAATTTTTTAATGCAATAAATAACTGATTGAGTCGCCAAAATTTAGGTATCAACAACGATTAGACACCTAATTATTTGAAAAAAAAAATCTTCAAAACAATACTTTACTTTTATATCCCAATATCAAGTTTTAAATCTCCCAATGTGGTAGCAGGTTGAGTCAAGCAAAGAATGATCTTGGAGTGACAACCTCCATTTACATCTCTGTCCAGTCAAGCCGCCAAAGTCGACGGACCGAAATGAAATGATAAAATAAATGCGGAGGTGTTGCAATTTCAAATTTTTAACCTATACGAAATCCAACATTTCACACAATAAAGTGGCTATAAAATGGGCACTTCGATTTCGTACCTCCCAATAAGAATTCTTCCTTTCCGCCCCTCAACTTTGGAAATAAGCCAAATTAGCAGGTTGAGTCAAGCAAAGGATGATCTTGGAGTGACAACCTCCATTTACATCTCTGTCCAGTCAAGCCGCCAAAGTGGACGGACCGAAATGAAACGATAAAATAATTGCGGAGGTGTTGCAATTTCAAATTTTTAACCTATACGAAATGCAACATTTCACACAATAAAGTGGCTATAAAATGGGCACTTCGATTTCGTATCTCCCAATAAGAACTCTTTCTTTCGGCCCCTCAACTTTGGAAATAAGCCCAATTAGCCATGGATTTTCTGGGTTTCTTGTTGAGCATTTCGGCTTTGTTTCTCTCCTCAATTCTTACCAAATTGCTCCACAAGCTGTGGTGGAGACAAGGCATCAAAGGCCCTCCCTACAAGTTCATCCATGGCAGCACCAAGGAAATATTCAAATTGAAGGAGGATGTCATGATGAAGACGAACGGGCCCATGAAGAATGTTTCTCATGAGATTTTACCCATCGTTGAGCCTCACATTCACCAATGGAATAAAATATATGGTAATTTAGGTCCTATTTTTATAATAAGAAATAATATCTAACTTTTCTATTGATGAATATATAGGGAAAAGTGTTAAAAAAAAGTCCTAAACCTTTTATATTTGCATCAATTTAGTTCTAAATCTTTTTTTGGTGTCAATTAAGTCCTAAAATTTTTTAAGTTGTGTCAATTTAGTCATTTCAGGCCAATTTTGGCTAGATTTTGCTAACTAGATGCCGACCGGTTAACGTTGACAACTTTTAATAATATTTTAATTTTTTTAAATTTTTTTCTTTTTCTTTTTTTCTTCTCCTCCTTCTTCCTCTAGTCCGATGACCGGTTAGAGGTGACGACCGGCGAGGTCGACCTCGCCGGCCACCTCGCCAGTGGCCGCCAAGGCGGCCTCGTGCTAGGCCAGCGAGGCTCAACCTCGCCAGATGCAGAGAGGGCGAGCCTTGCCCGCCTGGTGTGATGCCACCCTAGAGGCTTGGGCGGTAAGACTCGCCCTCGCCGCATCTGGTGAGGGTCGAGCCTCACCCATGGCCGTCGAAGGAGAGCCCCACCAGCTCGGCGCGAGGCTGCCCTTACAGCCTCGAGCCAAGCTGGTGGGGCTCTCCCTCGTCGCCTAGGCCTCAAGGGCGACCTTGCGCTGGGCAGGCAGGGCTTGCCCTCACCAGATCTAGCGAGGTCGAGCCTCGTTGCCCAGTGCGAGGCCGCCCTTGTGACCACTAGCAAGGTGGCTGATGAGGTCGACCTCGAACTCGCTGGCCATCACCTTTGGCTGGTCGCCGGACTAGAGGAAGAAGGATGAGAAGGAAAAAATAAAAATAAAAAGTAAAAAATTAAAAAAATTAAAATATATATTATTAAAAGTAGTCTACGTTAGTGTCGATCAGGTCACGTTAGCCAATCGGCGTCTAGTCAACAAAATTTGGCCAAAATTGGCCGGAAATGACTAAATTGGTACAACGTAAAAAAATTTAGGACTTAATTGACAAAAAAAAATGTTTATGACTAAATTGATACAAATGTAAAAGGTTTAAAGCTTTTTTAACACTTTTCCCTGAATATATAATATAGCCTTGGGTGAAAATACTACTTGGCGTGGTTATTTAACATACACTTGGCTATAAGTCATGTAGGTCCGTCTAGTGTAACTTTATTGTATTTCAATTGTTTTATGCTCAAGTCCTTGCTAACATCATGCCTTCATACGGTATGTAGGGGGAATTTATCTGTATTGGTATGGTCCTCAAGCTCAACTACTTATCTCAGACACTGAGCTAGTCAAAGAGGCACTTAACGACAGAGATAAAACATATGTGAAGCCAGAATTCCCAGGAGACATCAAGAAGATTTTAGGTGATGGGCTTGTGAGTACTGAAGGCAAAAAATGGACAAGGCAACGTAGATTGGCACATCTCGCCTTCCATGGCGAAAGCTTGAAGGTAAACTTTTATCGTGCTCCTTAGAAATCAATTGTCCGACATGACGTCTGGATTCCCGTCAATTTGTGTTAGATATATTGTGATTTTGTAATGTGCCAAATGATAGATATAATAGGAAAACTTGTTAACTCGCATTAATACATGATTATAACCATATACTGTCTTGTTATATATGCATAACAAGAATTGAGTATGTACGTTCTAAGCCACGCAAGGGCTTAGAACGTGCATGAGAACTGTTGCTGATTGCACTATAAATTGTGAATATACAGGGCATCATTCCAGCAATGGTGGATAGTTCACATGCTGCTCAAGAGATGGCAGAATTTAGAAGCCAAAGAGGTTGAGTTGTTCGAACAGTTTACAGCGATCTTGTCGGAAGTGATTTCCAGGACAGCATTTGGAAGCAGCTACATTGAAGGGAGAGATATTTTCCAAATGTTGGAAGAGTTGACTATTATAGCATCGCGAAATCTTTTCAAATTAAGACTTCCTGGAATCAGGTACTTGTTTTTTTCCTTGTGAAGATTAGGGTCTTTTTTATTTTGCAGGTGAATAGAGCTTCAGTGGTAATAGTAATTTTGGCTTGGTTTAAAAGTCCATTCGTGTTTTTCTTTTTCTAGTAAGATATGGAAAACGAGTGATGAAATCGAGTCCGACCGACTAGAGAAGGCGATACGCAATGCGGTGTTAGAAATAATCGATAAGCGAGAGAAGAAGTTGAACGCAGGAGAAATAGACAACTACGGGAACGACTTCTTAGGGTCTCTTCTGAAGGCCTATCACGATCTGGATGAGAGCAAGAGAATCACGATCGACGATGTCGTGGACGAGTGCAAGACGTTCTATTCCGCGGGACAAGAAACGACGAAGTCCATCCTCACTTGGACATTCTTCCTCCTTGCAATTCACAAAGATTGGCAAGAAGAAGCAAGAAAAGAGGTGGCCGATGTATTTGGCGATGAAGATCCCAATCATGAAGGAATCATGAAACTCAAAACTGTATGTAACTAGTTGTCTTTTCACGAACATAGTCCATATACTCATGTTTTTGTAAATGTGGTTGTCTTTTCAGGTAGAGATGATCATTAACGAAACGCTTCGATTGTATCCTCCTGTCATCAACGTCATTAGAAAAGTCGAAAGGCAAGTCACATTAGGAAATCTCCTTCTTCCTCCGGACATCATCCTCCACATACCGATCCTGAAGATTCACCACGACCCTCGAATTTGGGGCGACGACGTGCGTCTTTTCAAGCCAGAGAGATTCTCGGAAGGGATCGCCAGAGCTACAAACAACAATGCCGCCGCGTTCCTCCCATTCGGCTTGGGACCACGGAGCTGCGTGGGCCTGTATTTCGCGATGAACGAGGCGAAGATCACCATCGCGATGATTCTACAGCGCTACAGCTTCACTCTCTCTCCTGACTACATCCACTTGCCGACCCAGATCCTCACCATACGCCCTCAACATGGAGTCAAAGTGATTCTTCATCCCCTCTAGGTGTGAATACGTGCGTGTTACATTAGAGTAAGAAAAGGATAAACGTTCAATAATGCACGGTCATCGTGCTCGTAAAGTTGTCATGTAGCTTGCCTCGATCCCCTTGTTTCACACTCCGTCAGTGACCACTGCCTTCAATGCTGTTCTATGCTTCGTGTATCCTATCCTTGGTTTCATTTTCCTTCGTTTGTAAGCAGTAATAACGATCAGCATGAGAAGAGAGGTTGATAACCACTTTCTATCGAGATCATGTAAGTGACGCTAAATAGATAATGGCATATACAAGTAATTGTTGACACATAAGTTTTAGCTAAATATTTATGATTAAATTACATTGCATAAAAAAATTAGGGATCAAATTGACCCAAACAAAAAATGATTTTCACATCACCGAAGTATTAATATTATTTGCATCTACTAAGGTTTAGTTTCTATTTTATTTTCCCTCATTTTACTGCATTTCGGATAAATAACTTTTTAAAAAATATTTTAAAAAAAAAAAGGGGGAGAGGGCTGGGGTGCTAAGGCGAAAGCCCAGCCCCTTTTTCTTCTCTCCCCCCACACCCAGCATGGGCTCAGGGCCCATCTCTTCCCTAGTCCACTCCCCCTTCCGCGGCCCGGCCCTCTCTCTTTCTTCTTCCTCCTCCTTCCCTCCTTTCCCGAACCGACGAAAGTCTTGAGAGAGAGAGGGAGGTGAAGCGGTGAGAGAGAGCAAAGTGAGAAACTAGGAGTGAGCGAGTACGGCCAGGAACTCGCAGGCGGTGCCCCCTCCTTTCCCGAACCGACGGACGGTGGGTCGCGTTCCGTATCTCTCTCTCTCTCTCTCTCTCTCTCTCTCAGATCGTCTCGTCTCGGGATCGGCATTCCAAGGATCCCGCCTCGGGGGCGCGGGAGGCGGACGGACGTAGCCCGATCGTTGGGCTTGTCCGCCGTCCGACGCCTTGAGCCGGGTAGGGACCGTGGGCCGACCGCCCTTTTTCTTCGTGCCTATGCTGTGTTTCGGGCTCGCCGGACCAAGCAGCCGTTGTCCGGTTCGTGCGAGTTTCCTGCTTTATTTGTGTACGTACTGTGGTCTCGAGGCTTAGCATGTTGATTGCTGCGAGTCCCCGCTCGAGCTCAGGCTCGGGCTCGGTCTCGTTCGTCCCCGGTTTTTACTCTTCGGTTTGCGAATATTAATTGTTTGCTGAAATGCTCGAGTTAGGCGTCCGTTTGTGTCATCCGTTTATGGCCGAAGCTTGCTGACTCTCGTATTTATATTGGACGTAAACGAATCATCCCATTGTTGACGTCAAGTTTTGCTGGTAAGTTGTTCTCTATTTTGGTCGAGTTTGCGTGCCGAGCAAGTCTAAAGATTCCCTTTAGCCAACACTCTCCATGTGTTCGCTAAAATGCCTGAAACGAGCTTGTATAGATTTCCCGTGATTTTGGTTTGGTTCTGAGCGCTTGTTGATCATTTGACATGTTTGTGGACCTCCGTTCCCATCCGTGGAGTAGCGTGCGGTTTCTTTGTATGTCATGTGTGTCGCAGCAGGCGCTGATGAAAGCGGTGGTCGAATGTGGCCAACGGTGCTGGCTTGGTACACAAGGTCCGCGGATGGTCCTACGGTCTCTTGCCTTGCTATTCTGAGTCCTGACAGCATGAGAGAGAGGGAGATGGAGAGAAGAAGCAAGATGAAAAAAAAAAGGACAAAGCAAGCAAATAACAAAAGAGGAGGAAAAAAAGAGAGAGAAGAAGTGATCTCTTGCCGTGCTAGGTGTTCGGAGTACGGGTGTGCAATCGGATCATGTCTACCCAAGAATCGGACCGCGCCACCCAGAAAATAGACTAAACAAGATACTGTGAAATTGCTAAGAGCAAACGGCCTTTTTCACATTTTAATTCCATTTCTTTTTATGATGGAAAAGTCGATCCAAATTTGATTTTAACCCTGTTTTGCTTCAATTAATTGTTTTCTTGATCTTTTTTCTATTTATTTATCCAAGGCATGATTTGCTCTGTTGTTTTGGTGGACACAGATGGAGGAATTGCCGACCGTGAAAAGGGGAGATCGGACTTTTTTACATGCGTGTTGATATCGCTCATCATTGTTGGAATATGCATCATTTCGTGGCAGTCCATGAACGAAAGGCTATGTTCTTTCCCCCCAATTGCTCCTGAGTTTGACTAGCTATTATACCATTTTTTTATTCAACTTCTTTTTCTTTTTCTTTTTTACATCTTTACTATTATATTCTTCTTTAGGAGTACCTTACTCTATGTATATATGATAACACATCATTGCATGCTTGATAGCATCTTGATTCTTTCTTTCGGCTAGTTTGATGAGCATCTTAGTTTTTGTTTTTAACCCAAGAGGTACAACTGGTTCTGGATGTTCTGCATTCGCTTGCATCAGTTTACTGAGGAGAACAGCGAATTTGTTTGCACTAGATATTCCCTGTTCATTTAGAAAGCGTTCTGTTCTCTCCCACTTCCGTCACTCTTGATCTCCAACGTCACACAAGTTCTGGTCAACTTAAGAGACCGTAAGATGATTTCTTCCAGTGTTTGTCAGCTTCTGCACTACTTTTGCTATACTGGGGTTTCAGCTTCAACTTCGCATCTTGTTCAGCTTCAAAAAAAAAAAAAAAGAATTTAATTTATGTTTATCTCAAAAATCAAATTTAGGCGTAAAACAAAGTGGTTTTGGACTTATCTAGCCACGTCAGTGCCATGTGGATAATTTTTTTTAAAATAACAAATCTGGTCGGAAAAAGCTACGTTAGTAGTTTGATAGGAAATTATCGTTGTTAGCACTTAAATGTTCATTTCTTCTCTAATTTTGACAATTAAATGTATTTTTTGAAAGTTTTAGCACTTAAGTATCCATCTATGCCAAATTTTGATACTTGGGGTGTCCGGCACTCAAAAATTGAGTGTCACATTAGAGTACGCATGCTTTGTACGTCATCATATTAGAATGGTTCCATGAATCCGTCCGTCAAAAATAAATAAATAAATAAATAAATCATGTCTTATGTCAGTTAAGAATAATGTGTTTAATTGTTTGTTAATTATAAATCATATTTACATTGTTAATGTGAAAATCTAACTAACATTATAGATGCTTTCATTGCTCTAAAGTAAGCATTTCCTTGTGCATAAGTTAAAGTTGCAGGTGGAGTTGGTGTTATGATAAGATCTACAAGGTGGCGAAATTCAAGTACAGCTTAAACTGGAAGGATGTTTGTGGCAATTGAGCCCATGAAAGGTTATAGGAGAGTTATAGTGAAGTTTGGATTTCTAGCAAAGTGATTTAGAGTTGTCTCGAATATCGAGCCAAAGTGAAGATTGTTGAAGATATTCTCGAGTTTAAGATGGTGAAGGAAACTTGACTCAAATAGGGAGTCTCCTTGTTTAAGTGAGTATCATAATTTGAATAAGTTTCCTAATTTTTATCCAAATATTATTATATAAGAAGTAAGTTTTTCTTTTTTCTTTTTCTTTTTTTTGTGAAGAGTATCCAAAATGTGACTTCTTCGTGAATTACTCCTGTAACAATCTGAGAGTGTTGAAGTCGATTAAATCTTGTGGTGAGATTTGTGAATTTGTTTGTGAGATTAAGAGATCAATTCATGAGAAATTGCGGAGCTAAACACGATGTGAGTTATTGAGAATAATTGGGAACGGAAAAGCACTAGAATGTTTAAGCAATTCAAGTGTTGTTGTAATATATATTTTATCGTTAGATTTATTATGGTCTCCTGAGCTATTCTTCCTATGGACGTACACCATATCGACTGAACAACATAACTCGGGTATCCTATTCATAGTCTTGCTCTGTTTATTTAATGTCAATCGCTTGTTTTACAACTGATGACGTTATAGCTTTAAAAAATGGACTTGCAGTGCAAACTTTATAAATTCTCCCGTGAAATGGACTAAACGAAAGGACACTTAGACAAAATTTCAATGTTAGGCTCATGTCCGAACATCTCGCACCAGCACTGCCCATGTGAATTATTGGAATACAACATGCAAAAATGCAATTTTCGAGGAGAAAAAAGATGGAGCTTTGGCGAGTCCTCCTTTTGTGCTGGATCTTTCAATAATGAATGAAGTTGATAATATATGAAAATTTATAGCTCGTAACGTTATAGTGGGAACCAATTTCATTAAAATGTGCAAAAGATCTAACTTCACTATTGAAGCTTTTATGTTTATGGAATAAGTGTATTGGAAGTCTTAAAACTTTTTAACCAAGTGTAATTTAATCATAAAACTTTCAAAAATACAAGTCCGTTCTAAAACTTGCCACGAAAGTGCAAACGAATCCTAAAATTTTCAAAATGTAAAATCAAGTCATAAAACTTGTTAAATTAGTTAAGTCAAATTAAATCCTTTTATTAATAGCACTTTTTGAAAATTTTAGGACTTCATTACATCTTCATGATAAATTATACGACTTCTAGTGAGCTTATGACCATTTTTATTGGTAGAGTAATATGGTTTCATCGATTTTGTCGCAAAATCTTTGAAGAAACTAGTTCATTATGCAAGTACTGTTGTACTTTCACACTTCGATATCTACTAAAAATATACTTATGTTGCTAAGATCTTGGAACTGTCACATTTAACTAACATTGTTACTATGCTCAAAAAAGACTAAACACCTAGCACTTGGAAAAAAGAAAAAAATGTTCAAAAGTATACTTTACTTTTCCATCCCAATATTAAGTTTGAAATCTCCCAATGAGGTGGCAGGTTGAGTCAACCAAAGGATGATCTTGGAGTAACCACCTCCGTTACGTCTCTGTCCGGCCAAGCCACCAAAGTCAACGGACTGAAATGAAATGAAATAAAATAAATGGGGAGGTGTTGCAATTTCAAATTTTAAACAAATACGAAAACCAAGGTTTCACGCAATAAAGTGGCTATAAAATGGGCACTTCGATTTCGTATCCACCAAAAAGAACTTTTCCTTTTCGGCCTTTCAACTTCGGAAATAAGCCCAATTAGCCATGGATTTGTTGGGTTTCTTGTTGAGCATTTTGGTTTTGTTTCTCTCCTCAATTCTTACCAAATTGCTCCAAAAGCTATGGTGGAGACCGATTCGAGTACAGAGGGCAATGGCTTCACAAGGGATCAAAGGCCCTCCCTACAAGTTCATCCATGGCTGCACCAAGGAAATATCCAAGTTGAAGAAGGATGTCATGATGAAGATGAACGAGCCCATGACGAATGTTTCTCATGAGATTTTACCCATCGTTGAGCCTCACATTCACAAGTGGAATAAACTATATGGTAATTTAGGTCCTACTTTTCTAATATCTAGCTCATCTATTGATGAATATATGATATGGAATTAATATACATTTGGTCTTAAGTCATGTAGGGCCATCTAGAGTAACTTCATTGTATTTCAATTGTTTTATATTCAAGCTCTTGCTAACACTATGCCTTCAAACGGTATGTAGGGGGGATTTACCTGCATTGGTATGGTCCTCAAGCTTTCCTATTTATCTCAGACCGAGCTAGTCAAAGAAGTACTTAACAACAGAGATAAAACCTATGTAAAGCTAGAATTTCCAGGACACATCAACAGAGATAAAACACCATATAAATTAATTAAGCCAATATAGAGAATAATACAGTTACTTAGGGGCGTCAAAAATACCCGAACTGAACTGATCCAATCTGACTCCAAAATTTTGATCCTTTTGGTTTGAGAAAGTAAAGGAATTAGGATAGTTTGACAATTTGGTTTGGGTTCCGAATTTTTTTTTTCCCTCCTCCTCCTCCTTTGTCCCTTCTTGTCTACATTCCGGAGAATCCTAAAAAAGCACTATAATTCATCAATAGATAATATTTAAAGATTCAATCCAAAAATTGGAAAAGAAAAAAAAAATGAGGTCTCACCGTAGAGAAGGTGTTGCTGGTGTAAGAGATTAGCAAGCAAGTTTTATCGTTCTCCCTAAAGCTTCAATGTTGAATAATTGCACCATTGGATGCTTTCATTCTTTAGAGTGGAGGAAAAAATTGAAAGTAGAGTTATATAATTACTGTTTGTAACATGAATATAGTAACCTTGCAAACATCATTAGAAAAACATATGTGGGTATTTTCCTCATGATTGGAAAATTCACAATATCAATAATTAATTGGGTCATTTGAAAGATTCTCCTCGAGAGATTTATCTATATGGTCTTTTTGGCCATTATGGAGATTGCTTTACTCTGATTGAATTTGTTGAAAAATATTCGCTTTGTAGATGAAGAGATGGGAGATCTTGGTCATTCATCATTCCTTTATATTATCATGCTTGATATGATGTTTGTATATCTTTGCAAGCACATTCCACAATTAAAGTTTTGGTGTTTCAAGAAACTAAACTTCCTGTGTAGGTTTTGCTAATTTAGCTTGTTGCTAGATTTCTTTGTCCAACTGATTTGGAAGTGAAATCAAATGTGGTAGACTAGGTTTGGAACAACTTGATGCTCAATCAAGGCATATGCTTGAAATAGTAAGGAAAAAATAAGAGGAAAACCCGAAAACTCAACCCAAACTGCATTTTTGGTTCAAGTCGGGTCTGTCCACAGTTTGGGTCGAAATAAGTGTGACTCCAAATGGTTTCGTTTGGTTTGGCTATCATGGAAATTGGAACCATTGACACCTCTAGTTACTATGTTATTGAAGAAATAAAAAGGTACCATAACTTCAAGAGTGTCCCCTAATAAGAAAGTTAAAAACATATCGTGAGTAAAAAGGGAGTTGATATATGATTTGCTAAACTACATGCAAACCGCACGAGGTAAGAATTACCCATACAGGCCAAAGCCATGGATCCTAATTCATGGAACTTATAGGACCCTTATGGATTTTCCAAATAATTAGGCCTTTACAATCGCACTGTTGGGTTATTGAAAAGAGAATATCAGTATGATCTCTAGATGTGCCTAGTTTACCAGCAGCGGAGTCAATTCATTGTTTGATCCCTCTTCGAGGTAATAATGAAACTTGAGCTCCATTAGCAATCTAAGTTAGATTAGGCTCTAGTCTACCGGTTAGAGTTAGCAGAAGCTAGAAGCCAAACATCAGATTACCTAGATTTTTGTTTCTTTTAACCAATTCTTGTAAATAAGAAGAATCGAATGAAAATACTTACTTGTTGAGATGCCCCACTTCGATATAAAACTATCTATAATAAGCACAATCAACTCAGAAATAAAATAAAAAAAAAATCATATTTCAAAAGTTAAAAATGTTTAAATTAAAGTAAAAAAACTTAAGCTAATGCTACCCCAAATGCACTACATATATAAAAGCTGCTGTATAAGCTATATCATTTGCCGTTTCAGCATCCTTTTTTATTTCACATGCGTACGGCTAATTGAAGAAAATCGATCAATTAATTCTAAATCTATTACATAAATATTAATTCAGTTTTTAAATATTTCAATTTTGTCAATTTAATCTTAAATCTATGCATGAAATTCTTACATAATTCTTCTGGCCTACTTTTGCTAAAAATCGCTAATGTGGCAATCTAGTTATTGCTAACCGTCCTATCGCCACTTCGGTGATTTCTTGCAAAAATTGGCTGGTAGAACTTTATTGGAATTTTGTGTAAATATTTAAAACTAAATTGACAAAAAAATTTGAAAATTTATGATGGAATTAACATATATGCAATATGTTTGGAATTGATTGGATGATTTCTCCGGTAAAATTGTTGAACAATTTGTTCATGAGCGTTTAAATTTCGCAAAAAGGTTGGACCTTTCTGGGCTTAAAATCCCATTTAAAAAAATCACACTTTTAGCCTTCAAAACAAAACTAGTAATCAACAAATTGAAAAGCTAAAAGTCAAAGTGATGCTCTCATGACGCGTGTTCGTTGTGGCTTTAGTTTTCAACTTTTCGCCATCTTTTATAACTTGAGAGCCAACTTTTGCGATATCTTCAATCCTCAGGCGGACGTAACGATGCTGTTTTAGTGGACCCAAGACAAGTAATCATAAATCATGAAAATGACGATAACTTTATTATACTATCAAGTCTTAACATTAAATAAAATATGCATATTTAAAGTTATAAAATGAATTCCCTAATTTGAAAAATAAGAAAGTACTTTTTCTTGAAAAAGATTTTTACAGAAGTATTTTCTTTTATCAGAAAATTTTTCCCTAAAAAACATACTGTTAGAAATATTCATGAAAATAAATAATATTTTACTCGTGTCCAATCATTAAGCATCGACACTGCCTGCGTGAATTTGCGAAATCATCGTGCAAAAATGCAATATCCGCGGAGAAAATGATGGAGCTTTAGCAAGTCAACGATGTGTGCTGGATCTTTTAATGATAAATGGAGGGGACTATTTGAAATATATATAGCTGTGGGGATGAAAATGGAAATGAATATAATTAAATTGTGCAAAAGATCTATCTTGAACGTTGCATGTTTTATTTTATTTTTTTCAATTAATACGATCCCATTCTTGGTACACTCGTACATATATACAGAACAAACACATCTATAAAAATCCACTAAAAAAAAAACTATAAAATTGTATGAGACCAATAGATAATAAGGGAGGAAATTAAGGGGACTGGAAATATTTGACCTTAGGATTTCCTACTCTAATATTTGACTTCGGGATTTCCTACTCTAGTATTATGAAAAAGTTTATGATATCTTTGCCAACTAAATAGACTATTTAATACGTAAATAGTTTAAATAGAAACTAAAACATTATTGCAAGTGCTGGTTGTCTCCAAAAGTGGTAACACTTTGAATTAAGTAAAGGAATATTCTAAAGAAATGGTGGGAAATTACCAAGAAAGTTTTAAACATATTATAAAGACATCAATTGAATTCTAAACATGTTAATTTAGCCAATTTAGTTTCAATATAACTATGCGATCAATTTCGTGTGGAAATTGCTGATGTCAACACTAGTCATCCTACACAGTTCTGTTATTACTAATATTGACAATTTTTTAATAATTTTTTTAACTTTTTATCTTTCTTTATTTTTTTTTTCTTTTCGCTAGTGGTTGGTTATCGGCAACCAGCCATTGGCGATGGCTAGCATTGCCAAAAGGAAGGCAAGGTCCAACAAGGCCACCTTGGTCTAGGTGAAGGTCACCCTTGCCTACTAGAGGTGAGGGCAAGCACCAATCATGGGGCAGCCTCACCACCTCGGCTTGGGCGAGGGCTAGCCTCACCAGCGCTGGCCTTTGCCGAAGCAATGCCTAGTGAGGTTGACCCTTGCTCAAGCGAGGCTAACCCTTGCTTAAGTGAGGTCAACTATCTCTTGTGGTTGGCACATGTCACATAAGATACATCCACATCAACAATTTTTGCCAAAATTTATTGGATGGATTGTATTAACAAATTTTCAAAAGGTTTATTACTAAATTAGCTAGATTAAAAGGTTTGGAGTTGAATTGGCACAAATGCAATAAATTTAGGACGTTGAAAATTAGCCATGGATTTCACAAGCCGCCAAAGTCAACCACCAAAAGAAAACATAGAATCTTGCATGTGAAGGACTTTGAGAATTAGCCATGGATTTTCTGGGTTTCTTGCTGAGCACATTGATGTTGCTCCTTTCCTCAATCCTTACTTCACAAGTTATGGTGGAAACCAATTAAGTACAAAGGGCAAAGGCTTCACGAGGCACGGAAGGACCTCCCTACTTTTGGTTGAACCTTTTGATTATAGTATAGCAAATGGATATCTTCTCAATATCAAACGCAAATAGTTTTCTTTTTAAGTATATATATTTGTTTTCCACTTGTAATTAGCTAGAATTAACATACACTTAATTGGTCATAGTCAGGTAGGTTCAAGGTTCATCTAGTATAATTTAATATTAAATTTTTCTATATTCAAGCTCTTGTTAACACCATGCCTTCATTTGTTAGTGGAATTTATTCTTTTCCTTTTCTTGATGATATGTAGGAGGAATTTTTCTGTTTTGGCATGGTCCTGCAGCTCTACTATCAATCTCAGACACTGAGCTAGTCAAAGAGGTACTTAACAACAGAGATAAAACATATGTAAAGCCAGACTTCCAAGAAAACATCAAGAAGCTTTTTGGCGATGGGCTATTTAGTACTAAACGCGAAAAATGGGCAAGGCAACGTAGATTGGCACACCTTGCCTTCCATGGAGAAAGCTTGAAGGTCGTTTACTATCTTGCTACTTAGAAGTCAATTTTCTGACACGACGGGTTTCTATCAATTTTTGTTAGATATATCGTGATTTTGTAATAGCTGAATGATAGACATAACAGGAAAACTTGTTAACTCATGTTATTACATGATTTTAACCATATACTGTCTTGTTATATATGCATAATGATAATTGAGTATGTATGTTTCAGGGCCATCCAAGGGCTTCGAACATGCATGAGAACTGTTGCTGATTATAACCATAAATTGTGAATGCAGTGCATGATTCCAGCAATGGTGGATAGTGTTCACATGCTGCTCAAGAGATGGCAGAATCTAGAAGTCAGAGAGGTTGAGTTGTTCGAAGAGTTTATGGGGATCACGTCTGATGTGATTTCCAGGACAGCATTTGGAAGTAGCTACATTGAAGGGAGAAATATGTTCCGAATGTTGGGCGAGTTGACTACTATAGTGTCGCGAAATCTTTTCAAATTAAGACTTCCTGGAGTAAGGTTGGTGAACATTGGGGTCTTTTTATTTCAATAAATCTTTTTTTTTTCTTGTGAACATTAGTACCAATTTTGGGTTGGTTTAAAAGTTGATTCATGTGTTACTTTGTGTAGAAAGATATGGAAAACAAGTGATGAAATTGATTCCGAGAGACTAGAGAAGGCAATACGCGATGCGGTGTTAGAAATAATAAAAAAGAGAGAAGAAAAGGTGAATACGGGAGAAATGAACGACTATGGGAATGACTTTTTAGGGTCTCTTCTGAAGGCATATCATGATCCGGATGAGAGCAAGAGAATCATGATTGATGATGTCATAGACGAGTGCAAGACGTTCTATTTCGCAGGACAAGAAACAACAAATTCTGTCCTCACTTGGACACTCTTCCTCCTTGCAATTCACAAAGATTGGCAACAGGAAGCAAGAAAAGAGGTGACCAATGTATTTGGCAATGAAGATCCCAACCATGATGGAATGATGAAACTCAAAACGGTATGTAAATGTAGTTCTCTTTTTACCAACATAGTCTATATGCCTCATGTACTTGTAAATGTGGTGGTTTTCTTTTTCACAGGTAGGGATGATTATTAACGAATCGCTTCGACTGTACCCTCCCGTCATCAGCGTCTTTAGAAAAGTCAAAAAGCAAGTCACGTTGGGAAGTCTCGTTCTCCCTGCGGACATCGTCCTCCACATACCGACCCTGACCATTCACCATGACCGTCGAATTTGGGGCAACGATGTGCATCTTTTCAAGCCGGAGAGGTTCTCGGAAGGGATTGCCAAAGCTACAAACAACAACGCCGCTGCGTTCCTCCCTTTCGGCTTGGGACCGCGGACTTGCGTGGGCTTGAATTTTGCGATGAACGAGGTGAAGATCGCCATCGCGATGATTCTACAGCGCTATAGCTTCACTCTCTCCCCCGGCTACATCCACTTGCCTGCCCATATCCTCACCATTCACCCTCAACATGGAGTCAAAGTGATTCTTCATCCCCTCCAGTGTGAACATGTGCGTGCTCAGTTAGATTAAAAAAAGAGGATAAACGTTCAATAATGCACGGTTATAGTGCTTGTAAAATTGCTAAGTAGCTTCCCTCGTTTCCCTTGTTTCGCACTCCATCAGTGACCACTTCTTTCAATGCAGTTTTATGCTTCATGTATCCTACCGTTGGTTTCATTTTCCTTCGTTTGTGAGCAGTAATAATGATCAGCATGAGAAGAGAGGTTGGTAGCCACTTTCTATCAAGATCATGTAAGTGACGCTATCCTCAACTTGCCCGTCCCCTACAGTAAACGGTCAATGGCAGATCCAATTGACTTGTCCTTAGCAGCCCATCAATGATCTTGTTATAAGAAAAATGCGAGTGGCTTCATCCCAAACTTCTTCATTTCCTCATCGTGCAGCCTACTTAAGATCTCGAATTGCTTCTTGCTGGATGGCTTTCCCTAAAAGTCCATCGACTCAGACAACTCCTCAATTGCCCTGGACTTATTGTTCCTGTTCAAGCAATAAGTAAGTAGGTTGTAAGCAGCATAATTACGCCTATCGCCCTTTTGCTGACCTGCCCAACCAATGAACTTGGAGGCCACTGCGGGGTTGTTTTCACCTCGAGCACCTTGGCGATGAGCCTAGGGCTCACACGATGGTGCTTGCCGAGAACAATGACGACAAGGTGGCCCTCAACTGCTTCGGTTCAGGAGGAAAGTGTAGACGATGAACTGGGTGATCAGCGAGAGGTGGTGAGGGAAGAGGGAAACTTGGGGGCCGAGCTTGGAGATTTGAGGGGGTTGTAGGGGTGGTGGTCCGGGTCTTACTTGTGAAGGTGGAGGTGGTTCGGGTGTTTTAGGGGTTTAGGAGAAGAGGCCGTCGTAGACAAAGGGCTGGTTATAGGAGGGCCGCGGTGGTCGGAGAACAAGAAGGGTTGAGGCTTCGGTGCGGGGATCCTTTCGTGGTGTCGCCGCCGTCCCTACGGCGGAAAGTGGGGGCACCGCAAGTGTAGATGGGGGAGAGTCGTTGGCTGTTTTGATGGCGATGGCAAAATGGGGGGACAATTATTACATTTGACCCCTACTCCTAAGTTTTTGGCTTGTAGTGCTTTTGCGTTTTCATCTTTACGATGCTTATAATATATTCTTGAATTCATTTTGAGTAATAACCTTTGTCTTTCAGCGCTGATCAAATTCGATATTTAAGTCGCGTGCTCTTATAGGTACCCATTGTGAAGATAAACCGATCGAGCAAATTTGGAAAGAAAAAAAGGAAAACATCTTAATCTTCCCAAGTTCATTGTAATTTGCCCAACATCAATTGTAGAATAAAATTAAAAAAAATGTCAACTATAAATAAAAAGAAAATAAAACTGACCATAAAAAGGAAATCGAGTAGATGAGAGAGGGATAGGGTGGTAACGAGAATAATGAAAGAATGAAAATGTACAAAAAAAACTTTAAATATATTGCATTTTTGTCAATTTATTTTTTAATTTTTTCAATGAGTTCTAAATCTTTTCTAATTATCAATTGGACAATTTTGACCGAAAATTATTGACTAACTATTTTCTCATTTTATAAATTGAAAAAGTCCATTCGGACAAATACCCCAAAATTTTTTTACCATGAAAAACTCCAAACTGGTACACTGTGACAAATTTACCCTAACTGATCATAAAAAATCCTAAATTGGTACATTTATCACAAATTTACCCAAAACTAATTTATTCAACCGCAAAAAACCCCAAACTGATAAATTTGTGACAAATATACCTTTCGCTAAATTGGATTAATACCACAAAAAAATCATAAAAATTGTAGACTTTGACAAACGGATGTTGATAATTAATAATATTTGACAATAAAATATTTTAATATATTTTTTTCGAAATTATTGGGGTTTTTCAGGGTATTAACCATTTTTAATAATATTCTAATATATTTTTTGAATTTATTTATTTTGTACTTTTAATTTTCTTTTTCCTTTTTGTTACACTATTATGGCCGGCGACCCTCACCAATTGATTAGCAATTGGCCCTCATCAATCACTGGGCAAGGGTCAATAGCTAAAGTTTAAAGAAAACAAAGAAAAGAGAATAAAATTAAAAAAAGAAAAGAAAAGGAAAAGGAAATGATAAATATATAAATATATAATTATTAAAAATTGTTAAAAATTATCTATGTTAACACCAAGCCTACCACGCAGGATGACCAGCATTTACATCAATAATTTTCTGCCAAAATTGTCTTGATGGAATTAATTTGTAAAATGTGAAAATATTTAGAACTCAATTGGCAAAATATTCTTGTCAAATGCACTTAGTATGACGAGTTACATAGTGAATAGATCCCCATTAATGGTGATTGAATGTTGAATTCCCAAGAAAGTGTGGTTTGATAATAATAACAATCATTCTAGACTTAGAAATTTGATTGCCCATGTTAGGTTTGAATTAGTATGGATAAGCTCAATTGGAGGATAAGAAAGTGCATTCTAGGTATGCACAAGGTGAGTGGAACTATCAATTATGATACTGGAATTATATTCACATGTTGTCTATAGGTAAATTACATTTAACAAGTTTTCATACTTCTAGGTAGGAGTGAGTGTAGTAATGTTTATACCAATCTATATGATATTTAGTTCAAGGAGGAATTTCAACCAAAAATTCTTAATGTAATGAATACTAGAGTAGTAATCAACATAGATTGTGCTTTTAGCAAGGTAAATCTTGTAGAGCTAATAGGTGTTGTACAGTTTGGTGCATGATTAAATTTCCTAGCAAAAATAAATGCAACGATGGCTTGGTTTATCTATGGTAAAGGAGATCGTGTCTAAAAATCCACAAGAAATAGATTGTGCTTTTAGCAAGGTAAATCTTGTGGAGCCAATATGGACAGAATGTTCAATTTCCTAGCAAAAATAAATGGCTTGGTTTATATGTTGTAAAGGAAATTGTGTCTAAAAATCCACAAGGAATAGTTGAAGGTGCAATTAGAGTTGGTGTTATGATGAAATCCACAGTGTGGTGAAATTCAAGTGCGGCATGTTTTTGGCAATTGAGCCCATGAAGGGTTATGGGAGGGCAACAATGAAGTTTGGATTTTTAGCAAAGTGATTGAGAGTTGGCTCAAATGTTGAGCCAAGGTGAAGATTGTTGAAGATATTCTTGAGTTCCAGATTTAAGTGAGTATCCTAATTAGAAAAAAGTTTCCTATTTTTTTATCCAAATGAGTATTCTAATAGAATAAGTTTTTTTTTTTTTTATCCAAATCTTTTCATATGTCCCTCTAACAATGAGTTTTCATTAAAGATTGTGAAGAATATCCAAATTGATTAAGATATCCTTCCACCTCGAGCAACTCAAGTAGTTCAAATTGCTACTCCTTCCACCTCAAGTTTTCTATTCAAGTGTTATCGTAATCTCTATTACATTACTGGATTTATAATGGTATATTGAGCTACTCTTCCTATGGATGTGCATTATACCGATCGGACAATGTAACTCAAGTATCTGACTTATTATCTTGTTTTGTTTATTTAATTATTCAATCGCTTGTTTTCACAACTGATAGTGTTCTAGCTTTAGAAATGGACTTGCGAAATGGACTAAACGAAAGGACGTTCAAACTTAGACAAAATTTATGAAAATGAAAATATTAGACTTATGTCCAACCATCGCGCACCAGCACTGCCTGCGTGAATAATGAATACAACATGCAAAAATGAAATTTCCGATGGAAAAAGAATGGAGCTCTAACAGTGCTAGATCTTTGAATAATTATTAGAGTGCACAATATACGAAAATCTATAGCTTGTCGCGTTGGCAGTGGAAATGAATTTCATTAAAATGTGCAAAAGATCTAACTACACCATTGAATCTTCTATTTTTATTGGAAGAGTAATATGATTTCATCAATTTGTCTCGCAAAATCTTCGGAGAAACTGATTCATTTTGCAAGTGCATTAGACTTTCACACTCGATATCTATTGACAATATACTTAAGTTGCTAAAATCTCAGAGCTGTCACAGATAATTAACATTGTTACAATGCTTGGAAATGACTAAACACCTAATATTCGGGAAAAAAAAAATCTTCAAAAGAATACTTTACTTTTCCATCTCAATATTAAGTTTGAAATCTCCCAAAGGGGCAGCAGCTTGAGTCAAGCAAAAGACGATCTTGGAGTAACCACCTCCATTTACATCTCTGTCCAGTCAAGCCGCCAAAGTCGACGGACCGAAATGAAATCAAATAAAATAAATGTGGGGGTGTTGCAATTTCAATTTTTTACCAACACGAAATTCAACAAGTCACTCAATGAAGTGGCTGTAAAATGGGCACTTCGATTTCATGTCCCCCAATAAGAAATTTTCCTTTTGGCCTCTCAACTTCTGGAATAAGCCAATTAGCCATGGATTTTCTAGGTTTCTTGTTGAGCATTTTGGTTTTGTTTCTTTCCACAATTCTTACGAAATTGCTTCACAAGCTATGGGGGGAATCCATTCGAGTTCAAAGGGCAATGGCTTCACAAGGCATCAGAGGTCCTCCCTACAAGTTCATCCACGGCTGCACCAAGGAAATATCCAAGTTGAAGAAGGACTTCATGATGAAGACGAACGAGCCCATGACGAATGTCTCTCATGAGATTTTATCCACCGTTGAGCCTCACATTCACAAGTGGAATAAACGATATGGTAACTTAGGTCCTACTTTTATATTATCTAACTACTCTATTGATTAATATATAACATAGAATTAACATACACTTGGTCATAAGTCGTGTAGGTCGATCTAGCGTAACTTTATTGCATTTAAATTATTTTTATATTCGAGCTCTTGCTAAAGCCATGCCTTCATACGGTTTGTAGGGGGAACTTACCTGCATTGGTATGGTCCTCAAGCTTTCCTATTTATCTCAGACACTGAGCTAGTGAAAGAGGTACTTAACAACAGAGATAAAACATATGTAAAGCCAGAATTCCCAGAGGACGTCAAGAAGATTCTTGGTGACGGACTTGTGGCGATCGAAGGCAAAAAAATGGGCGAGGCAACGTAGGTTGGCGCATCTCGACTTCTACGGGGAAAGCTTGAAGGTAGTTTTCTATCCTGTCATCCGGCATGAACTTGGGTTTCCAGTCAATCTGGGTTAGATACTTCATGATTTTATGACGTGCCAAATGGCAGACACATGAGGAAAACTTGTTACATCGTGTTGATACACAAGTTAACCATATGCTGTCTTGTCATATATGCATAACAAGATCTGAGTTAGAACATGCATGAGAACAGTTGCTGCAGTATCCTAAATTGTGAATATGCAGGGCATGATTCCAGCAATGGTGGATAGTGTTCACACGCTGCTCGAGAGATGGCAGAAGTTAGAAGCCAAAGAGGTCCAGCTGTTCAAAGAGTTTGCGACGATCACATCGGATGTGATCTCCAGGACAGCATTCGGAAGCAGCTACATGGAAGGGAGAAAGATTTCCCAAATTTGGAGCGAGTTGACTATTGTTGTATCCAGAAATCTTTTCAAGTTAAGACTTCCCAGAATCAGGTAAAAACTTATTATTTCTTGCGAATATTGTATTTCGAACAAAACTGTTTTTCACTTGAAAAATATTTCACGACAAATTGTTTTCATTATAAAGGGCAATAGCTTTTCAAGATGACAATGTTTTTTTGAAAAAACATTTGCATTCAAAATGAGATATAGTTTGGCCATAATACGATTCCTCTTTGTCATGCATCAATTGTGACAATGTTTCAGCTATCAACGAGATTTATGATTTTATATGGCAAAAGAACAGTCCAAGTGCCAAAACTTGGCATGAAGGGGCCAAAACTTCAAAAATGTTCATTTAAGTGCCAGTTTCGGAGTAAAGTGGATCACTTAAGTGCCACTCCAGCTAAAATCCGACCAAATTGCTAACATTGCAATTTTTCGGCGAGTTGGGTGCAAAACAACATCGTTTTGCTCGCTAACATGACGAGAAAATACTAAAACGATGTCGTTTTATGTCTAATGTATAAATAATTAATATAAAAATTAATTAAATTAAATTAAAACTTAATTTTATTTAAAATATTCTAAAAAAACCTAAATTTATAAAAGAGGGGGGTGAGCTGAAGGGGCGGGCGAGGGCTGAGCCCTTGTCGCCACCACCTCCCCGCCACCACCGAAAAGGGCCGGCGACGAAGAGGGGAGGGTCGACCGAGTTCACCAGCCCCAACCGACTGACAGCGAGGGCTCACGAGCCCTCACCGGATCTGAGCGAGGGTCGCAATTTGGGCTAGGGCTTGCGGGCCCTCGCCGCCGATCAGCCGGCGTCGCCGGCCCCTAGCAAGGGCTCAGCGACCCCGTCCGATGCTCCCCCCACCATCGCTGGCCCTTCCCGGCAACAGCGAGGAGGTAGTGAGGGCTCGCGGGCCCTCACCGCCAGTCGATCGGCATCACCGGCCCCTAGCCAAGGCCCAGCAACCCCGGCCAATGCTCCCCCCACCATCGCCGGCCCTTCACGGCAACAGCAGGGAGGCGGCGAGGGCCCACAAGCCCTTGCCCAGATCTGGGGCGAGGGCTTGCGGCCCTCGCCACCGATCGGCGGAGGGCCGGTGACCCCGATCGACCCTCCCCACTCTGTCGCTGGCCCTTGCCGGCGGCAACGGCGAGGGCTCAACCCTCAGCCGCCCCCTTCGGCTCCCCCTCCCTTTTTTTTTTTAATTTTAGATTTTTTAATTTTAATTTTTTTATTTTTTAGAATATTTTAAATATAATTAAGTTTATATTTAATTTAATTAATTTTTATATTAATTATTTACATATCAGACACAAAACGACGTCGTTTTTGCATTTTCTCGCCACGTCAGCGAGCAAAACGACGCCGTTTTGCACCCAACTTGTCGGAAAATTGCCACGTCAGCAATTTGGCCAGAATAGCACTTAAGTAATCCACTTTACTCCAAAATTGGTACTTAAGTGTACATTTTCAAAGTTTTGGCATTTAAGTGTCCCTTCGTGCCAAGTTTTGGCACTCCAGGTGTCCCAAACTTGATTTTATATACTCTCTAACAGAGTTTCAATGCTAATTTCAGGTTGGTTCAAAAGTCAAATCATGAGTTCTTGTTTTTTCCTATTATTCTGTAAAAAGATATGGAAAATGAGTGATGATATCAAGTCTGAGAGACTTGAGAAGGCTATACACTATGCGGTGTTAGGGATAATCGAGGAGTGAAAAGAGAATGTGAACACGGGAGAAATGGATGACTACAGGAATGACTTCTTAGGGTCTCTTCTGAAGGCCTATCATGATCCAAACAAGAACAAGAGAATCACGATCGATGATCTCGTGGACGAGTGCAAGACGTTCTATTTCGTGGGACAGGAAACTACGAATTCCACCCTCACTTGGACGCTCTTTTTCCTTGCAATTCACAAGGATTGGCAAGAGGAGGCGAGAAAAGAGGTGACCGATGTATGTGGCAATGAAGATCCCAACCATGAAGGAAAAAAAAAATTCAAAACGGTATGCCTATGTGGTTTGCTATCTTCATGCTTTGTTCTAACTCAAATCTTATTATGCATAAATCACAAGACAGCATATGGTTAACTCGTGTATCAACTTGGGCATACTGTTTACAGAAGGATCATCTATTGAGTTAAGTTTATTTGTGAGTATTAAGCGACAAATTTTTCTCACTCTTATCGATCCTACTCCGCACTAGGAATAAATAAAGTTGTAAACCTAAGGGAAATTGATTAGAGGAAGAGTTGCTGTAACGTTTAGCAACATTTGGTGCAGTCTTTCTTTTTCTAACTGCAATGAATGATCAAATCTGTTTAGGCCAAATTATATATTGTATTGCCTATTTCCATCACCCACTTACCTGACAGCTATGATTATCTTTAACTGCTTTGATTTTCTGACTGGCTGTGTAGCAGCTTCATTCACAATGGTAGTAGACTGCAAAGAAGGGGCATTTAGGCTAATTTTCCGTCTCTAATGCAGGTTCTAATATACCATGATCTGCTTGGAATGCTCCAGCACCCTCATCATGCCAAGGTTTGTTTCTTTTATTATAACTACTTCATCTCCATTTTCAACATCTTTTGATTTTACTCAAGCAAAGGAACCCCAACTTTCACAGGTCTCGCCAAAATTCTACAAACAGTATGCCCAAGTTAGGGATGTTATCAACAGAGCTCTTCTTGAATACAAGGAAGAAGTGACGAGCAGCTCGTTTCCTAGTCCTACCCATAGCCCTTATGCAATCAGTCCTGGTGATGCCAATGGATTGCTTAAAGAGTTACAGAATCTGGGGTTGGAGAAGGCAGCATCGGCAGCTGCTGCTGTAGTTGAAAAGAGTCATAAATCTAAATCTAGCGATGGAGAGAATGCCGCAAAATAAATGAATGGTGCCTTTTCTTGCTCTGCATCTTCATAATTGGGACAAAGATTCTGCAAAGTCGGACTTCTTATCAGTTTCAAATGTTGTTTCAGGTGCCTGCACTTTAGGAGTACAAAAAAAGTAGTTCATGCATCAACAGTCATTAGAACTGAAGAAATAACCAACATCTTCTCGGAATAGTTCATTTTTCGGTTCTTCTTCGCTTTTTCTTTGGGAGAAGTACTCTATCAGTGCCATAAGTTGTGTATGGCGCTCACTTTTGTGTCAAAAGTTTCCGTCGGATCACTTTAAGTGCCAAATCAGAAGAAAAACAATCACTTTGGTGCCACTGGCGAAAGATTCTGGCCAAAATGATCATGTGGCTTTTTTTTATTTAAAAAAAAAAAAAGATCGACAATGCCTTAAAGGACGTCGTTTTTGGTCCTCCTTAAGAAAACGATGTCGTTTTGACATCCTACATGGATGGCCTCACAAAACGACACCGTTTAACTCATTTGGGGATTTTTTTTTTATTGAAATTAGGGTTTTTTTGTCCGCCGTTGCTCAGCTGCCGTCGCTCGGCCGCTGTCCCTCGGCCGTCGTCCCTCAACCTCCATAGTAGTTGCTTGCCACAGCAAGACAAAAGAAAAAAAAAACAAATAGAAAATCCAAGGGAGAGGGAGGTGTCGATGGCAAGGGCGGAGGAGGGGATGGCAGGGCCATGGTCGCCACCGTCGTCGCAACTAGCTTCGCTAACGACCTCCATGACGTTCTAGATCTTCGTGGCTACCATTGGCCAGATCGCTCGTGCTTCTGAAGATTCTTTGAGCTCGCGCTTCCTCTGCGCCCGACGATATTATTTGGGAAAAGGCGGTGGTGGGGCTGAGATTCAAGGATTTGAAAGGTCGACAAGGTAATTGAAAATGAGGGAAAACTATTAGGGGAGGGCGGAGGCGAGTGCATGATTTCTTTTCTAGAAAACTATTAGTGTTGTGTTGGTGTGCTGCTGGTGTCGCTGTTGTTGTTCTTCAGGGAAGAACTAGTCTTCGGGAAAGAAGACGACACAAAATGACGTCGTTTGGGGATTTAGGGTTTTGAATTTG
Organism: Eucalyptus pumila; assembly: GCA_016097595.1. NCBI lineage: Eukaryota > Viridiplantae > Streptophyta > Magnoliopsida > Myrtales > Myrtaceae > Eucalyptus > Eucalyptus pumila. The sequence goes on from CM027847.1 coordinate 23,053,823, forward strand.
GGGGAAAGACACAAAACGGCATTGTTTTGTTGTTTAAATGCTGACTATCGGCGTGCCACATCAGCTTAAAAAATTAATAAAAAAGTACAACGTCGGATTTCCGGCCAACCGGATCAGAGTTGGCACCAAAATGAGCGTTTTTCAAGCTTTTTGGCACTTAAGTGATCCGACAGAAACTTTTGGCACCAAAGTGAGCGCCGTACACAAGTTATGGCACTAATAGTGTACTTCTCCCCTTTTTTTTCTTTTTAACTCCATTTGGAATGTCATCTGGCAAATAATTACTCCACCATTCTAGTCCAAAAAAAAGACTCCAGTGACTACTATATTGTGATAAGCCATTGGTTGATGACCCCTGTTGTTGTCGGGAAGATGACTGCTCCGGCCATAACCCCGAGCACGCTCCGACAAGGTGGGATAGCCCGGGAACCAGCTGTTGGATGAGCCTCCTACATCCAAAACAGAACATTCCTAATTTGCATTCAAGGAAGCGCGCGTGTGTGGGTTGTGAGGCCATAACCCCAAGCACAGTCCAACAAGGTGGGATAGCCCAGGAACCAGCTGTTGGATGAGCCTCCTACGTCCATAACACTACATTCCTAATTTGCATTTAAGTATCGTTTTTGGGGGGTTGTGAGAATGTCTGCCTATGGCTACTTTCTTCTTTTCTATATATAACCATTAAGGCTTGAGCAGGCCAATTTGAGGGGCCGGTCCATCACCAGTCTTCATGTAGCCGCTAAGCCCAGTTCAATGGCCTTGGACCGGCTATGTCCACCTTTGAGACAAACAATGGAAGAATCTTATCTACAAGCCAGACCCAGTTGATTCTTCAGGTTTCATGGAACTGACTAAATATAGGAAGCGACCCTTTAGGCAGTGACTAAGGTCCTTATTGGTAACCAGCTAAATAGTGTTAATTTCTATTATTTTGTTCCTAGGAGTATATTTGGAACAGAAATACGTTTGGTAAAAAAAAAATTTATCGTAAACAAATTTCTATTTTTTTTTTTGTTCCAGAAGTAGATTTGGAATAGAATCAGTAAAAAAAAAAAAAGTTGATTCTTATTCCCGAAAACAATTCTAGAATCAAGCCCCTATTTTCTATTTTTCTTTTATTTCTTGTTTTTCTTCCATTTTCTTCTTCTTCATCCATTGCCACTGCCACGATTGCCATCCACTGTTGGCCACTGCCACCGGTCACTGGCAACCGATCCGGCGAGCTCACCAGAGGCAAGCCTAGCCACTAGCAAGGCTCGACCTTGCCAGACCAAGCTCGGCTCGACGAGCCTCCCCCAACCATCGGCGAGGCTTAACCAAGGTCGTCGGCCCTCGTCCGACCGGTCACCAGCTTGCCTACTAGCAATCGGCCACTTGAAGAAGAAGAATAGGAGAAAGAAAGGGAAAATGAAAAGAAGAAAAAAGAAAAAAAGGAAAAGGGTAATAAAATTATTTATAAATTAAAAGAAAATGATTTGGAGTATAAATTTTGAACACGGTACCAAACACAATTCTATTCTACAAATTGAAATTTTCGACAGTTATCAAACGGCTTAAAATATTTAGAAATTGTTTCCGGGAACAAAATAAAGAAGAATAATTTTTTATCAGAAATTGTTCCCAGGAATAGAAACGTTACCAAACGTGCCCTAAAAGACCTTTGGTTTTGCTTCTTGGTTGTTCTTTGGTATAATGAAATGTTGGGCTAGATTGATATTCATCTCGTTTGATGCCAGTTCAACCTAGTAACTCGATAAAGAAAAGGCGGGACCATTTTTTCGACTCTTGTAATAAACATTTAGATTTTCTGTGGGAGATCTCCATCTGTTTATTGTCAGTTCATCCATCACTCAAATCAAAAGCTTGTGCTGACTATTGGATTATCACAGCATAAAGTGGAACCAAATCCTGCATGCTGTGACCTGTGCAAATTGCGCCAACTGATTGGGGTGCACGAAAACAAGATACAGTGAAATTGCTAAGAGCAAACGGCCTTTTTCACATTTTATTTCCATTTCCTTTTATGATGGAAAAGTCGATCCAAATTTGATTTTAACCCAGTTTTGCTTCAATTAATTGTTTTCTTGATCTTTTTTCTATTAATTTATCCAAGTCATGATTTGCTCTGTTGTTTCGGTGGACACAGGTGGAGGAATTGCCGACCGTTAAAAGGGGAGATCGGACTTTTTTACATGCGTGTTGATATCGCTCATCATTGTTGGAATATGCATCATTTCGTGGCAGTCCATGAACGAAAGGTTATGTTCTTTCCCCCCCCCCCCCCCCCCCCCAATTGCTCCTGAGTTTGACCAGCTATTATGCCATTTTTTTATTCAATTTCTTTTTCTTTTTCTTTTTTACATCTTTACTATTATATTCTTCGTTAGGAGTACCATACTCTAGGCTTGGACATACTGCAGGTTCTTTAATATGGATCTCTTACACCTTGAATAAGACATTTAAAGCCAAGGTCCTATCTATGTATATATGATAACACATTGCATGCTTGATAGCATCTTGATTCTTTTCTTTCGGCTAGTTTAATGAGCATCTTAGTTTTTGTTTTTTACCCAAGAGGTACAAATGGGTCTGGATGTTCTGCATTCGCTAGCATTAGTTTACTGAGGAGAACAGCGAATTTGTTTGCACTAGATATTCCCTGTTCATTTAGAAAGCGTTCTGTTCTCTCCCACTCGGAAAAGGAACAAAGCAAGAGTCACATCAACTTCCACATTATGTTCTATAATATTCCTCTGCGTGCACACTTCCGTCACTCCTCTTGATCTCCAAGGTCACACAAGTTCTGGTCAACTTAAGAGACCGTAAGATGATTTCTTCCAGAGTTTGTCAGCTTCTGCACTACTTTTGCTAGACTAGGGTTTCAGCTTCAACTTCGCCTCTTGTTCAGCTTCAATTTTTTTTTTTTCGGAATTTAATTTCTGTTTATCTCAAAAATCAAATTTAGGGGTAAAACAAAGTGGTTTTGGACTTATCTAGCTGTGTCAGTATCACGTGGATAATTTTTTTAAAAATAAAAAATCTCGTGAAAAAAAGCCACATTAATAGTTTAACGGGAAATTATCGCTATTGGCACTTAAATATTCATTTCTTCTCTAATTTTGATATTTAAGTATACTTTTTGAAAGTTTTAGCACTTAAGTATCCATTCATGCCAAGTTTTGGTTCTTGAAGTGCCCGGCACTCAAAAATTGAGTGTCACATTAGAGTACGCATGCTTTGTACGTCATCATATTAGAATGGTTCCATGAATCCGTCCGTCCTGCAAGAATAATGTGTTTAATTGTTGTTAGGATTAGGACATTTAGATAAATGATGTCTTATGTCATGTTAAGCATGATTTTCATTAGATAAATGAAAACCCTAAAAATATTAAGTGAATTGCTTGGTAATTACAAATCATATTTAGGCTGTTAATGTGAAAATCTAACTAACATTATAGATGCTTTCATTGCTCTGAGGTAAGCATTTCCTTGTGGAGAAGTTAAAGGTGCAGGTGTGGAGTTGGTGTTATGATGAGATCCACAGTGCGGCAAAATTCAAGTGCAACTTAGACTAAAAAGATGTTTGTGGCAGTTGAGCCCATGAAGGGTTATGGGATAGTGAAGTTTGGATTTCTAGCAAAGTGATTTAGAGTTATCTCGAATATCGAGCCAAGGTGAAGATTGTTGAAGATATTCTTGAGTTTGAGATGGTGAAGAAAACTTGACTCAAATAGGGACTCTCCTTAATTGAGATGGTGAAGAAAAATTAAGTGAGTATCCTAATAAGTTTCCTAATTTTTATCCAAATATTTCTATATGAGAAGTGAGTTTTTTTTCTTCTTTTTTTTTTTTTTTTTTTTTGTGAAGAGTATCCAAATTGCGACTTCTTTGTAAATTACTCCCTATAACAATCTAAGAGTGTTGAAGTTAATTAAATCTTCTGGTAAGATTTGTGAATTTGTTTGTGAGATTAAGAGATCAATTCGTGAGAAATTACGGAGCTAAAGAGCATGTGAGTTATTGAGTATAATTGGGAGCTGAGAATCACTTAGAGTGTTTAAGCAATTCGAGTGTTGTTGTAATATATGTTGTATCATTAGATTTATTATGGTGTCCTGAGCTATTCTTCCTATGGACATACATCATATTGACCGAACAACATAACTCGGGTATTCTATGCATAGTCTTGCTCTGTTTATTTAATGTCAATTGCTTGTTTTTACAACTGATGACGTTATAGCTTTAAAAAATGGACTTGCACATGCAAACTTTATCAATTCTCCCGTGAAATGAACTAAACGAAAGGACACTCAGACAAAATTCCAATGTTAGGCTCATGTCCGAACATCTCGCACCAGCAGTACCCATGTGAATTATTGGAATACAACATGCAAAAATGCAATTTTCGAGGAGAAAAAGAATGGAGCTTTAGCGAGTCCTCCTTTTGGGCTGGATCTTTGAATAATGAATGGGGTTGACAATATATGAAAATTTATAGCTTGTAGCGTTGATAATGGAAACCAATTTCATTAATATGTGCAAAAGATCTAACTTCACTATTGAAGCTTTTATGTTTATGGAATAAGTGTATCGAAAGTCTTAAAACTTGTTAACAAAGTATAATTTAGTCTTAAAACCTTTCAAAAATACAAGTCCATTCTAAAACTTGTCACGAAAGTACAATCGAGTCATAGAATTTTCAAAATATATAATCAAGTCCTAAAACTTGTCAAATTAGTCAAATCAAATCCTTTCGCTAATAGCACTTTTTGAAAATTTTAGGACTTGACTACACTTACGTGACAAGTTTTAGGACTCAATTGCATTTTTTGAAAATTTTAGGACTTTATTATATTTTCATAATAAATTTTACAACTTCTAGTGCGCTTATTCCCAATTTTATTGGTAGAGTAATACGGTTTCATCGATTTTGTCGCAAAATCTTCAAAGAAACTAGTTCATTACACAAGTACTGTTGTACTTTCACACTTTGATATTTGCTAAAAATATACTTAAGTTGCTAAGATCTCGGAACTGTCACGTTTAACTGACATTGTTACTATGCTCGATATAGACTAAACACCTAGTACTTGGAAAAAAGAAAAAAATCTTCAAGAGTATACTTTACTTTTCCATCCCAATATTAAGTTTGAAATCTCCCAATGAGGTGGCAGGTTGAGTCAACCAAAGGATGATCTTGGAGTAACCACCTCCATTACGCCTCTGTCCGGTCAAGCCACCAAAGTCAACGGACCGAAATAAAATGAAATAAAATAAATGGGGAGGTGTTGCAATTTCAAATTTTAAACAAATACGAAAACCAAGGTTTCACGCAATAAAGTGGCTATAAAATGGGCACTTCGATTTCGTATCCACCAAAAAGAACTTTTCCTTTTCGGCCTCTCAACTTCGGAAATAAGCCCAATTAGCATGGATTTGTTGGGTTTCTTGTTGAGCATTTTGGTTTTGTTTCTCTCCTCAATTCTTACCAAATTGCTCCAAAAGCTATGGTGGAGACCGATTCGAGTACAGAGGGCAATGGCTTCACAAGGGATCAAAGGCCCTCCCTGCAAGTTCATCCATGGCTGCACCAAGGAAATATCCAAGTTGAAGGAGGATGTCATGATGAAGATGAACGAGCCCATGACGAATGTTTCTCATGAGATTTTACCCATCGTTGAGCCTCACATTCACAAGTGGAATAAACTATATGGTAATTTAGGTCCTACTTTTATAATATCTAGCTCATCTATTGATGAATATATGATATGGAATTAACATACACTTGGTCATAAGTCATGTAGGGCCATCTAGATTAACTTCATTGTATTTCAATTGTTTTATATTCAAGCTCTTGCTAACACTATGCCTTCAAACGGTATGTAGGGGGGATTTACCTGCATTGGTATGGTCCTCAAGCTTTCCTATTTATCTCAGACACCGAGCTAGTCAAAGAAGTACTTAACAACAGAGATAAAACCTATGTAAAGCTAGAATTTCCAGGAGACATCAAGAAGATTTTCGGTGACGGGCTTGTGGCTACCGAAGGCAAAAAATGGGCAAGGCAACGTAGGTTGGCGCATCTTGCCTTCCATGGCGAAAGCTTGAAGGTAGTTTTCTATCGTGCTCCTCAGAAGTCCCGCCATACAGCACGAACTTGGGTTTCCTATCAATCTGGGTTAGATACATCGTGATTTTATAAAACGCCAAATGATAGACATTAGACGAAAGCTTGTTACGCTGTACTGATACACAAGTTTTTGTGATATATGCATAGCAAGAATTGATTATGTATGTTCTAAGCCATGCAAAGATAATTGTTGCTACAGTACCCTAAATTGCGAATATGCAGGGCATGATTCCAGCAATGGTAGACAGTGTTCACGCGCTGCTTGATAGATGGCAGAAGTTAGAAGCCAAAGAGGTCGAGCTATTTGAAGAGTTCGCAACGATCACGTCGGATGTGATTTCCAGGACAGCATTCGGAAGCAGCTACATGGAAGGGAGAGAGATTTTCCAAATGTTGAGTGAGCTGACTATTGTTGTATCCAGAAATTTTTTCAAATTAAGACTTCCCGGAATCAGGTAGAACTCCTTGTTTCTTGTGAATATTATACTTCAATAAAACTCTTTTTCACTTGAAAAATATTTCAGGACAACTTATAGCTTTTCAAGATGACAATGATTTTTTCTAAAAAAATTTGCATTCGAAATGAGATATAGTTTAGCCATAATATGCTTCCTCTTTCGGTACGTTTGGTTCAGTATTTTGAAAATCAATTGGGAAAATGCAAAGTAGTTTAATCTGAAGGAATTTAGGCAAATACAAAGGCCATTTGGGAAACTATACTTTGAAAAGTAACTTTGAAATAAATGCAGTTTGATAGAAAACACATTTGAAAAGCCCTTTGATTGATTAATATTAGTTTTATTTAATTTTATTTGTTTAAAATTGAAAAAAAAAATAATGTATGCAACTTTTTAAATATAAAGTTTGACAATAATACTAAAGAAAATCAAAGAATCATATAATTTTAAAGAAAAAAAAATACCAAACCCTTCATCGGAATTTTTTAATTTTAATTTGCTTAAAATTGAAAAGAAAATGATGTATGCAAATTTTTAATTAAAATTTTGACAATAATGCTAAAAAAATCAAATACATATTTATAATTTTTTTGAAAAAAGACCAAATCCTTTACTGAATTTTTTTAATTTTTATATGTTTAAAATTGAAAAAATAATGTATTGAACTTTTTAAATATAAATTTGAAAATAATGCTAAAAGATCAAATACCTATATATCATTTTTTTCAATACCAAAACCTTCATCGGAATTTTTCAATTTTTTTTTTTTAAATTGAAAAACAAAATGTATGCAACTTTTTAAATATAAATTGTGACAATAATTCCAAAAAATCAAATACATATACCTAATTTAAAAAAAAAAAAGACCAAATCCTTCATTAAATTTTTTTAAATTTTTATTTGTTTACAAATGAAAAAATAATGTATGCAAATTTTTAGATATAATTTTGAAAATAATGCTAAAAATCAAATACATATATCTAATTAAAAAAAAAAGACCAAAACCTTTGTCAAAATTTTTTTTTTTTTCTTGTTTAAAATTGAAAAAAAAAATAACGTTTGCAACTTTTTAGATATAAATTTGACAATAATGCTAAAAAAATCAAATACATATACGTAATTTTTTTTTAAGAAAAAAAGATCAAAACCTTCATCGGAATTTTTTAATTTTTATTTTTAAAATTGAAAAAATAATGTATGCAACTTTTTAAATATAAATTTGAAAATAATACTAAAAAATCAAATACATATATATGATTTTTTTTTAAAAGAAAGACCAAACCCTTTGTCGGAATTATGTAATTTTTGTTTGTTAAAAATTCAAAAAAAAATAATGTATACAACTTTTTAAATATAAATTTTTGACACTAATGCTAAAAAATCAAATATATATGCTAAAAAAATCAAATATATTTTTAAAAAGACCAAAATATATTTAATTTTTTTAGCATTTATATATATTTGATTTTTTTGACATTATTTTGGCATTAAAAAAATAATAACGAGAGCAAAATCAGAAATTTGAAGAATGAATGAAGATAGTTTTGGAAGAAAAGAAATAAGCTTCAGCATTTGGTTAAATGCTCAAAGCTCAAAGTTAGTCCCTACTAAGCTCAAAGCTAATCCCTACTAGCATTGGGCTTTCGGTCTTCCCAATGCTAGCTTTTACTTGAAAGTTACTTCAAAATAGTTGCCTCAAAATAGTTGCCAAACAATCGAGCAAACGGTCTAACATTTCTCTAAGCGGCTTGGAAGGTTAAAAGCCCTTTGGGAACGCTAAACCAAACGCACTATTTATCATACATCAATGGTGACCTAAGAAGCACTGACACTCTTCAAGGGACTTCATGTTATGTCCGACACTCCGACACGTGTTCGATGCACGATCAACGAGTCTCGAAAAATCTGACATGTGATCAACTCTTCCAAACATGCGAGTCTAGAATTCCAATATGTGATTCCCACAAGCACGGGGTCAATTTTAAAAATTTTCAATACTTGACAAGTCAAAATGTAAATATGTGAAAAAAAAAAAAAAATAGGCCGAGCGATGTTGCCACTACCACTTGTTAGAGGGGCCGGCAATCTCACCAGCCCTAAGTGGCCCGTTGGGGGGGGGGGGGGGGGGAGGGGGCGACCCTCGCCAGCCCAAGCAAAGGCCATCAAGGCTCACTTAGATTTGGGTGAGACTTACCCGAGGCCCGGCCGAGGCTCCACCCAAATATGGGTGACATTGCGCCCTTGCTTGGGCCAAGCGAGGGTCGTCGAGGCTCACTTAGGGCTAGCGAGGCTTGCCGACCATAGGTGAGGGCCAAGTTGCCTAGATCTAGATGAGCCTTGCCAGCCCCAGCTGAAGCATCCCCTAAATCTAGGCGAGCTCTCACCCAAGCCTTGCTTGGGCCAGGGAGGGTCGCCCCTCCTCAATTGCGGGTCGCCCCTCATCGCTACTAGGTCACCGGCCTCCTTTGACGATGGTGGTGATGACAACGACAACGGCCTACCTAGCCAAGCAACCACAACCCTGCCTGTTTTTCTTTTTTCTCCATTTTTTTAGAATTATTAAAAGTTTCTTTTACTATTCTTTAAATAAGATTTTAAAGAAAAAGTAATAAAAAATGCCATGTAGGATAAATTAATTAATTTAAAAAATATTATCTCGGAATTTTTCATTAAACAAATTGACGGTGTTAATGAAAGGACTCGATTGCACCAATTTAATAAGTTTTATAACTCAATTTTACTTTCACGATAAGGCTGAGTGACAAGGCTTGGACTCGATTGCTTGGGCCAACGGCCCTCGCTAACCCAAGCAAGTGCCGTCAAGGCTCACCTAGATTTGGGTGAGACTTGCCCGAGGCCCGGGCGAGGCTCCACCCTAGGTGACACCACGCCCTCACTCGGGCCTAACGAGGGTCGCTGAGGCTCACTTAGGGCTGGGGAGGCTTGTCAGCCATAGGCGAGGGCCAAGTTGCCTAGATTTGGATAAGCCTTGCCAACACCAGCTAAAGCGTCCCCCAGATCTAGGCGAGCCTCACTCAAGCCTTGCTTGGGCCAGCGAGGGTCGCCCTTCCTCAACCGTTGGTCGCCCCCCACCGCAACTAGGTCGCCGACCTCCTTCAACAGTGGTGGTGACGGCAGCGGCAGCGACCTACTTAGCCAAGCAGCCACGACCTTGCCTCTTTTTTTTTCCCCATTTTTTTAGAATTATTTTAGCTTTTTAAAAATTTCTTTTACTATTCTTTAAATAAGATTTAAAGAAAAAAGTAATAAAAAATGCCATGTAGGATAAATTAATTAATTTAAAAAATATTATCTTGGAATTTTCCATTAAACAAATTGATGGTGTTAATAAAAGGACTCGATTGCACCAATTTAATAAATTTTGGAACTCAATTGTACTTTTACGACAAGTTTTAGGACTTGTAGTGCACATATCCCTAAATTTAATAATGGAATGTGGATTTTTTTTCCCCCTCCAAGTTTTATGAATTATTGCAATGGAATGCAATTGAATTTGTCAAATTAAAATAATAAATGATATTGACAAATATTGGATTAATTTTTTTAGTGTAAATTAATTTTATGCTCTTTTTCTTATTATTTATTTATTTGTGCATTTATATATAAAAATATATTTATTATATAATATGTCGGAACGTGTCAAAATTCTTTATTTTTTTAGAATGATGTGTCAGCGTATCATGTTGTGTCATGTGTCCCATGTCTGTGTCAATGCTATATAGATGGAGACTACTATTTTAGCTATTAACTAGATTTAGTATTATATACTCTCTAATAGAGCTTTAGTGCTAATTTTGGTTTGGTTCAAAAGTTGAATCATGTTATTTTTGTTTAACCTTATTCTATAGAAAGATATGGAAAACGAGCGATGAAATCAAGTCCGAGGGACTTGAGAAGGCAATCTGCGATGCGTTGTTAGGGATAATTGAGAAGCGAGAAAAGAAGGTAAACATGGGAGAAATGGATGACTATGGGAATGACTACTTAGGGTCTCTTCTAAAGGCCTATCATGATCCAGACAAAAGCAAGAGAATCACGATCGATGATCTTATGGACGAGTGTAGGACGTTCCATTTCGCGGGACAAGAAACGACGACATCCATCCTCACTTGGACGTTCTTCCTCCTTGCACTTCACCAGGATTGGCAAGAGGAAGCAAGAAAGGAGGTGACTGATGTATTTGGCAATGAAGATCCCAACCATGAAGGACTTATGAAACTCAAGACGGTATGTTAATGTGGTTTATTTTTTGGGTCAATATCATAAAAATGTCTAAATTGGTAAGATTGTGATAAATTTATTCCAAACCTATAATTTTTCATGAAAAATCCTAAATTGATGTACTTGTAATGCCCTTACTCTCCATTAGTTTTTATTAAATCTTAACGTCAAATTGGTGATTTGAATTACGTGTGATAGTTGATAGGTGTACCCTCCGTTTATCATAGGCTCATCAAATTACAATTTTTGGTATGATTAATCTAATTTAACGGCAATCAAAGGAAGGTAAATTTAACATAAATGTACATGTTTGAAATTTGTTATGGTCAATTAATTAATTTGATGTAAACTTATTACAGATGTATCAATTATAGTTTTTTTGTGATATTAATCATTACTTTTTTTCACAATTTGTTAATTGTTCATGCACCCTCATCTATCTAGACTTAGTTAACCTTCACGTTGTATTCTTTCGAATCTTTTTCAGGTAGGTATGATCATTAACGAATCGCTTCGACTATATCCTCCGGTCGTTAGCGCCATTAGAAAGGTCGTAAGGCAGGTCACATTGGGAAATCTTGTTCTTCCTCAGGGCATCGCCCTCCACATACCGATCCTGACGATTCACCACAGCCCTCGAATCTGGGGCGACGACGTGCATCTCTTCAAGCCGGAGAGGTTCAGGGAAGGGATCGCTGGAGCCGTGAGCAACGATGCCGCCGCGTTCCTCCCTTTCGGCTTGGGACCGCGAAACTGCGTGGGCTCAAATTTCGCGACGACCGAGGCGAAGATCACCCTCGCGATGATTCTGCGACACTACAGCTTTACTGTCTCCCCGGACTACGTCCACTTGCCAACCCAGACCTTCATGATACGCCCTCAACATGGACTGAAAGTGATCCTTCATCCCCTCTAGGGTGAGCACGTACGTGCTCAGTTAGATTACAGAGGAGTAATTAATGTTCAATAATGCAAGATTATCATGCTTGTAAAGTTGTTAACTAGCTTGCCTTGTTATACTGGTTTCACAATATAATAATGACCATTTTTGTTTGTCGAGGTTATCCCAAATCATTTGTAGAAGAAGATGGTGATTTGTTTATAAGTATAAGAAAAAGCCTCACCTTTTGAACCAATTTTTGGAGTGAAATAAAATCAAGACCTGGACCTAGCCAACAAACCTCCCTCTCCACCTCACGTGGAAAGTTTCGTCATGTCCACTTTTTTTCTACAAAGTCAAGTTCCACCTTGGGCAAGGTCGTTTATGTCATCATATCGGATCCATTTGTCATTGGTATGGACTTTCTCAAGTATTCTCTTATAATTTCTCTAGAATCCAACGATATTTCACATCAATATGCTTCGATCTTGAATGCAACATCGATTTCATCATAATAGATAGCACTCATGCTATCACAATACATAACAAACTTCTTTTGCTTCAATCCCAATTCTTGTAGGAATTTTTGTATCCACAAGAGTTTTTACTTCTTTCAATAATCAGTTGTAGACAAAACAACAGATTTTTTGCAATTTTAATTGTCACAAACTACTCCCTTTGCAAAAGTCATCAAATAACTTGATGAGAATTTTCGAGAATCAACGTTACCAACATTGTCTACATCTAAGTAAGCACTCAACTCGGGCTTCCCATTTCCATAACATAAGCAAAATTTGGAAGTGCCTCTATCCAAGATACCTCAACATCCATTTCACATATGTCAAATGCTCTTTACTTGGATTTGAGACAAACTTGCTCACAATACAAATTTCATGAGTAATATTTAGTCTTGTATAAACCATGTCATGTATCAAACTATCTACAGCCGATGCATAAGGAATTATCATTATCTATTTCTTTTATTCCCCACTCGTAGGATTCTCTTCATTACTCAACTTAAAATAGCCTGCAAGCAGAGTGTTTACTAGTTTACATGTACTCGTGGCGAATCTTTCCAACACCTTTCCAATGTGCTTTTCTCGGGATAGCCAAAGTTTAATGTTTTTCATGTCACGAGTAATTCTCATACATAGGATTTGTCTAACCGGTCCTAAATCTTTTATTGCAAAAGCTCTCCTCAACTCTTTTTCTAAGCCCTTGATTTTCTTAGCATCGTGCTCGACAATCAACATGTCATCCACGTAAATTAGGAGGATAAGAAAATCATTATATATAATAATTATACACACACACACAAGGTTTAATGAATATTTTCTATATGATAGCCAGCAGTATAGAATCCATATGATGTCCTAGAATGTTTGACTAGGCAGCGGTGGGGTCTACCGAGCACCAAAATTGTTCCAACGGATAATATAAAAGAAAGCCTCTCCGCCGCTGACGTACCAAACGCAAAAAATCTCTCTCTCTCTCTCTCTCTCTCGTTCATGTAAATGGCTGCGCTCGACGCCATCATCTCCAGGCGATCCTCCATGGCCTCCGCGCTGTCCAAGCTGCCCGCCGCCCTCTTCCGCTGCATGAGCAACGTCCCCGACAGGCCCAGCCCCCAGTCGCCGGCGCAGCGCGTGACCCTCACCAGCCTCCGGGGAAGGCACCGCCGGGGCGAGCCCATCACCGTCGTCACCGCCTACGACTACCCCTCCACCGTCCACCTCGACATGGCCGGCGTCGACGTCTGCCTCGTTGGCGACTCGGCCGCCATGGTGGTCCACGGCCACGACACCACCCTCCCCATCTCCCTTGACGAGATGCTCGTCCACTGCCGCGCCGTGGCGCGCGACGCCGAGGCCCGAGAGGCCCCTGCTCGTCGCGGACTTCCCTTTCGGTAGCTAGGAGTCGAGTTCAAATCGGGTAGTGTCATTTGATTTAACGTCGTTTGGATTTCACGTGTGTCTTGTTTGAGGAAGTTGTTGAAGATGGAAGTTGTTTTGGGTGTCGCTACGGTGCTTGCGTAAATGTTCCATTCTCCCCTCTTTTGTGAAGCCCTTTTGCGTATGAAATTTATAATTTATAATCTTTTATCCTGTGGGTCCAGATGGCTTAGGCTTGCTGATTTGTTCTCAAATGTGGCCGTATTGGTAGTCACTAGTTAGCATAGAGTGAACTCCCTACTTGCTGATTGGTGGGATCGAAAGATGCGTGGTATGGTAAGTTGTGCGTTTCGGTGAATGACAGGCTGTTGATACGGCGGTTCGGGTGCTGGAGGAAGGAGGAATGGATGCAAATTAAGTTGGAAGGAGGGTCGCCTTCGAGAATAACTGCTGCGAAGGCGATAGTAGAAGCTGGGATTGCAGTAATGGGGCACGTGGGGCTTACCCTCAGGCAATTTGGTGGATTCAGGCCTCAGGGGAAGAATATCTCTAGTGCCATCAAGGTACGTTTCTCATCCTTTCCCATATTGACCTCATGAAGTTACTCTCAGAGATGTAGGTATCTGTGTGCTTTGTAATCAAATTAGCTTTGTCTTCTTACAGGTTGTGGACACTGCATTAGCTTTGCAGGAAGCAGGGTGCTTTTCCGTTGTTTTGGAATGTGTACCAGCACCGGTGGCTGCAGCAGCTACTTCAGCTCTTAAAATTCCTACTATCGGTATTGGAGCTGGACCATTTTGCAGTGGTCAGGTCAGTCCTTTATTTCATTATTTTGATTGGGGTTTTAAGCACGCATGAGGTGAAATATCTATCTTTTTTTTGTGAAAATAGATTGCATAATCTATTCTAATGAACATTTCAATTGGCTTGTCGAAAATTCATATTACCAGCTGTAAGATAAAGGTAAAGGTTTTGAAAGTAACTACACGAATGTGGCAGGGGATTCTAGTTAAATTTCAGTGGATTGTGGATTTCATTTATATTTCAATCTCCATCTATGTTGATTGTCCTAGTCAATTTTCTCAGGTAAGAAGGATCTTCTAGTTTGTTTATTGTAGCATACACTTATCCAAGTACAAGGCGTCGACTTAATCTGAAGCCTGGATTTTTTGGCTCTAGGAAAACTCTTCTAATAGGACCACATTAATTTACTTGGAGACATCTGAGCAAATCAGCATTGTATCATAGGAAGACATCTGAGCTTATCATCTATTGGGTTAAGTTTATTTGTGAGGTTTTAAGGGACAAATTTTTCTCACTCTTATCGATCCTACTCCGCATTAGGAATAAATAAAGTTGAAAACCTAAGGGAAATTGATTCGGGGAAGAGTTGCTGTAACGTTTAGCAACATTGGGTGCAGTCTTTCTTTCTCTAACTGCAATGAATGATCAAATCTGTTTAGGCCAAATTATATATTGTATTGCCTATTTCCATCACCCACGTACCTGACAGCTATGATTATCTTCAACTGCTTTGATTTTCTGACTGGCTGTGTAGCAGCTTCATTCACAATGGTAGTAGACTCCAAAGAAGGGGCATTTAGGCTAATTTTCTGTCTCTGATGCAGGTTCTAGTATACCATGATCTGCTTGGAATGCTCCAGCACCCTCATCATGCCAAGGTCTGTTTCTTTTATTATAACTACTTCATCCCCATTTTCAGCATCTTTTGATTTTACTCAAGTACAGGAACCCCAACTTTCACAGGTCTCACCAAAATTCTGCAAACAGTATACCCAAGTTGGGGATGTTATCAACAAAGCTCTTCTTGAATACAAGGAAGAAGTGACAAGTGGCTCGTTTCCTGGTCCTGCCCATAGCCCCTATGCAATCAGTCCTGCTGATGTCAATGGATTCCTTAAAGAGTTACAGAATCTGGGGTTGGAGAAGGCAGCATCAGCAGCTGCTGCTGTAGTTGAAAAGACTCATAAATCTAAATCTAGCGATGGAGAGAATACCACAAAATAAATGAATGGTGCCTTTTCTTGCTCTGCATCTTCATAATTGGGACAAAGATTCTGCAAAGTCGGACTTCTTATCAGTTTCAAATGTTGTTTCAGGTGCCTGCACTTTAGGAGTACAAAAAAAGTAGTTCACGCATCAACTGTCATTAGAACTGAAGAAATAACCCACAATAGTTCATTTTTTGGTTCTTCTTCCCTTTTTCTTTTTAACTCCATTTGGAATGTCATCTGGCGAATAATTACTCCATTCTGGTCCAAAACAAGACTCCAGTGACTACTATATTGTGATAAGCCATTGGTTGATGACCTCTGTTGTTGCCGGGAAGATGACTGATCCGGCCATAACCTGAAGCACAATCTGACAAGGTGGGATAGCCCAGGAACCAGCCGTTGGATGAGCCTCCTACGTCCAAAATGGTACATTCGTAATTTGCATTCAAGGAAGCGCGTGTGGGTTGTGAGGCCATAACCCCAAGCACAGTCCAACAAGGTGGGATAGCCCGGGAACCAGCTGTTGGATGAGCCTCCTACGTCCAAAACACTACATTCCTAATTTGCATTTAAGTATCGTTTTCGGGGGGTTGAGAGAATATCTGCCTATGGCTACTTTCTTCTTTTCTATATATAACCCTTAAGGCTTGAGCAGGCCAATTTGACGGGCCGGTCCATCACCAGGCTTCATGTAGCCGCTAAGCCTAGTTCAGTGGCCTTGGACCAGCTATGTCCACCTTTGAGACAAACAGTGGAAGAATCTTATCTACAAGCCAGACCCACTTGATTCTTTGGTTTCATGGAACTAACTGAATATAGGAAGCAACTCTTTGGGCAGTGACTAAGGACATGGTTGGTAACTGGGCAAATAGTGTTAATTTCTATTTTTTTTATTCTCATGAGTAGATTTGGAACAGAAATGCATTTAGTAAAATTTTTGTTCACAGGAACAAATTTCTATTTTTTTTGTTCCAGAAGTAGATTTTGAATAAAATCAAGAATTAAAAAAAAAAAGTTAATTGTTATTCCCAAGAACAATTTTAGAATCAAGCCTCCATTTTCTATTTTTCTTTTATTATTTCTTGTTTTTCTTCCATTTTCTTCTTCTTCATCTACTACCATTGCCGCGATTGCCATCCACCATCGGCCACCGCCACTGGTCACCGGCAATTGATTCGTCGAGCTCGCCGGAGGCAAGCCCAGCCTCCTCGACCTCGCCAGACCAGGCTTGGCTCGGCAGGCCTCCCTCGACCACCAGCGAGACTCAGCCGAGGTCTCGTCGGTCCTCGTGCGGCCGGTCGCCAGCCTGCCTACCAACGATTAGCCACTTGAAGAAGAAGAATAGGAGAAAGAAAGGGAAAAAGAAAAAGAAGAAAAAAAAAGGAAAAAGGTAATAAAATTATTTTAAAATTAAAAGAAAATGATTTGGAGTATAAATTTTGAACACGATACCAAACGCAATTCTATTCCGGGAATTGAAATTTTGAACAGTTATCAAATGGCTTAAAATACTTAGAAATTATTCCCGATAACATAATCAAAAAGAATTATTTCTGATTAGAAATTGTTCCCGGGAATAAAAGCGTTATCAAACGCGCCCTAAAAGAACTTTGGTTTTGCTTCTTGGTTGTTCTTTGGTACAATGAAATGTTGGGCTAGATTGATATTCATCTCGTTTGATGCCAGTTCAACCTAGTAACGGGAAAATTGTCCAAAGAGTCCTAAACCTATTGCACTTTTGCTAATTCAATCATAAACTTTTTAACTTTGCCAATTGAGTCATAAACATTTTCATTTCTTGCCGATTCAGTCCATCCAGCCAATTTTGGGCTGAAAATGCTGACATGGACGCCAGCGGTGCCACGTAGGACTGTCGATGCTGAAGTGGACAATTTTTAATAATATTTTTTTATTTTTTATTTGTTATTATTTTTTCTATTTTTCCCCCTTTTTTTTATTTATTTATTTATTTATTTATTTATTTGTGGCTTTCTTGGCCTTTTCCAATGGGCCAGCCACCGGCCACAGGCAACGGCCGATCATCCACCATAGCCAGCCGACTAGCCTCGCTCGCCACAGCCCACAAGCAAGGCATGGTCATGTGAGGAGAGCCCTCGCCGGGGCTCACCCTCGCTCAGTCAAGCGTCGGCCTCACCCAGACCAGATTTGGCGAGGCCAGCCCTCGCCCCTGGCCGGGCGACGGCGACGACTTGCGACAACGCCGATCACAAACGACGAGGAGAAGAAGAAGACGACGGGGAAAAGGAGAGCCAAGAACAATCGAAGAAGTACAGACAGATTCTCACAAGTCGTCACCATCGCCCGACAAGGGGCGAGGGCCGGCCTTGCTAGATTTGGTGCGGGCAAGGCCAACGCTCGACTGGGTGAGGGCGAGCTTCGGCGAGGGCTCCCCTCACCAGATCTGGCGAGGCCAGCCCTCGCCCGGGCTAGGCAAGGACGAGCCGCGGTGAGGGGAGCCCTCGCCCAGGCCGGGCGGCCTTACCCGGCATCGCAAAAAAAAAAAAAAAAAAAAAGAAGGAAAAAAAACAGAAAAAATAATAATAATAAAAAAATCAAAATTCAAAAAAATAAAAAAATATTAAAATATTATTAAAAATTGTCACGTCGCGCGGAAATTTGTCTAAGTGGCACCGCTGGCATCCACGTCAACATTTTCCAGCCAAAATTGGCTGGATTGACTTAATCGGCAAGAAGTGAAAATGTTTAGGACTCAATTGGCAAAGTTAAAAAGTTTAAGACTGAATTGGTAAAAGTACAATAGGTTTAGGATTTTTTGGACAATTTTCGCACATAAAGAAAAGGCGGGACCATTTTGTTCCGACTCTCTTGTAATAAACAATTAGATTTTCTGTGGGAGATCTCAATCTGTTTATTGTCAGTTCATCCATCACTCAAATCAAAAGCTTGTGCTGACTATTGGATTATCACAACATAAAGTGGAACCAAATCCTGCATGCTGTGACCTGTGCAAATTGCGCCATCTGACTGGGGTGCACGAAAACAAGATACTGTGAAATTACTAAGAGCAAACGGCCTTTTTCACATTTTATTTGCATTTCCTTTTATGATGGAAAAGTCGATCCAAATTTGATTTTAACCCAGTTTTGCTTCAATGAATTGTTTTCTTGATCTTTTTTCTATTTATTTATACAAGTCATGATTTACTCTGTTGTTTCGGTGGATACAGATGGAGGAATTGCCGACCGTGAAAAGGAGAGATCGGACTTTTTTACATGCGTATTGATATCGCTCATCATTGTTGGAATATGCATCATTTTGTGGCAGTCCATGAACGAAATGCTATGTTCTTTTCCCCCCAATTGTTCCTGAGTTTGACTAGCTATTATACCATTTTTTTTATTCAACTTCTTTTTCTTTTTCTTTTTTACATCTTTACTATTATATTCTTCTTTAGGAGTACCTTACTCTAGGCTTGGACATACTTCAGGTTCTTTAATATGGATCTCTGACACCCTGAATAAGACATTTAAATCCAAGGTCCTATCTATGTATATATGATAACACATCGTTGCATGCTTGATAGCATCTCGATTCTTTTCTTTCGGCTAGTTTGATGAGCATCTTAGTTTTTTGTTTTTTACCCAAGAGGTACAAATGGGTCTAGATGTTCTGCATTCGCTTGCATTAGTTTACTGAGGAGAACAGCGAGTTTGTTTGCACTAGATATTCCCTGTTCATTTCGAAAGCGTTCTGTTCTCTCCCACTTGGAAAAGAAACAAAGCAAGAGTCACATCAACTTCCACATTATGTTCTATAATATTCCTCAGCGTGCACACTTCCATCACTCTTGATCTCCAAGGTCACACAAGTTCTGGTCAACTTAAGAGACCGTAAGATGATTGCTTCTTTAATTTTGACATTTAAGTGTATTTTTTGAAAGTTTTGGCACTTAAGTATCCATTCATACTAAGTTTTGGTACTTAGGGTGTCCGGCACTCAAAAATTGAATGTCACATTAGAGTACGCATGCTTTGTACATCGTCATATTAGAATGGTTCCATGAATCCGTTCGTCCTGCTAGAATAATGTTTTTAATTGTTGTTAGGATTAGGACATTTAGATAAATGATGTTTTATGTCATGTTAAGCATGATTTTCGTTAGATAAATGAAAACCCTAAAAATATTTAGTGAATTGCTTGTTAATTATAAATCATATTTGGGTTGTTAATGTGAAAATCTAATTAACATTGCAGATGCTTTCATTGCTCTGAGGTAAGCATTTCCTTGTGGAAAAGTTAAAGGTGCAAGTGGAGTTCGTGTTATGATGAGATCCACAGTGTGGCAAAATTCAAGTGCAGCTTAGACTAGAAAGATGTTTGTGACAAATGAGCCCATGAAGGGTTATGGGAGAGTGATAGTGAAGTTTGGATTTCTAGCAAAGTGATTTAGAGTTTTCTCAAATATCGAGCCAAGGTGAAGATTGTTGAAGATATTCTCGAGTTTGGGAGAGTAATAGTGAAGTTTGAATTTCTAGCAAAGTGATTTAGAATTGTCTCAAATATCGAGCCAAGGTGAAGATTGTTGAAGATATTCTCGAGTTTGAGACGGTGAATGACTCAAATAGGGAGTCTCCTTGTTTAAGTGAGTATCTAATTTGAAAAAATTTCCTAATTTTTATCCAAATATTTTTATAAATAAATAAAAAAGTGAGTTTTTTTTTTTTTTTTTTTTTTTTCTTTGCGAAGAGTATCCAAAATACAACTTCTTCGTGAATTACTCCGTATAACAATCTGAGAGGGTTGAAGTTGATTAAATCTTGCGGTAAGATTTGTGAATTTGTTTGTGAGATTAAGAGATCAAATCGTGAGAAATTGCGGAGCTAAACACCATGTGAGTTATTGAGTATAATTGGGAACTAAGAAGCACTCAAAGTGTTCAAGCAACTCGAGTGTTGTTGTAATATTTGTTGTGTCGTTAGATTCATAATGGTGTCCTGAGCTATTCTTCCTATGGACGTACATCATATCGACCGAACAACATAACTCAGGTATCTTATGCATAGTCTTGCTCTGTTTATTTAATGTCAATCGCTTGTTTTCACAATTGATAATGTTATAGCTTTAAAAAATGGACTAGCACATGCAAACTTTATCTATTCTCCCGTGAAATGGACTAAATGAAAGGACACTCAGACAAAATTTCAATATTAGGCTCATGTCCGAACATCTCGCACCAGCACTGCCCATGTGAATTATTGGAATACAACATGCAAAAATGCAATTTTCGAGGAGAAAAAGAATGGAGTTTTGGCGAGTCCTCCTTTTGTGCTGGATCTCCGAATAATGAATGGAGTTGACAATATATGAAAATTTATACCTTGTAGCGTTGATAATGGAAACCAATTTCATAAAAATGTGCAAAAGATCTAACTTCACTATTGAAGCTTTTATGTTTATGAGATAAGTGTATTGGAAGTCCTAAAACTTGTTAACAAAGTGTAATTTAGTTCTAAAACTTTTCAAAAATACAAGTCCGTTCTAAAACTTATCACGAAAGTGCAATCGAGTCCTAAAACTTTCAAAATGTGCAATTAAGTCCTAAAACTTGTCAAATTAGTCAAATCAAATCATTTCATTAATAGCATTTTTTGAAAATTTTAGAACTTGATCGCACCTACGTGACAAGTTTTAGGATTTAATTATATTTTTTGAAATTTCTAAGACAACATTACATTTTCGTGATAAATTTTACGACTTCTAATGCGCTTATTCCCATTTTTATTAGTAGGGTAATACGATTTCATCAATTTTGTCGCAAATCTTTGAAGAAACTAGTTCATTACTCAAGTACTGTTGTACTTTCACACTTTGATATCTGCTAAAAATATACTTAGTTGCTAAGATCTTGAAACTATCACGTTTAACTAACGTTGTTACAATGCTCGAAAAAGCCTAAACACCTAGTACTTGGAAAAAAAAAGAAAAAAAAAATCTTCAGATGTATACTTTACTTTTCCATCCCAATATTAAGGGGAGAAGTACACTATCAGTGCCATAAGTTGTGTACGGCACTCACTTTGGTGCCAAAAGTTTCCGTCGGATCACTTAAGTGCCAAATCGAAGGAAAAAAGATCACTTTAGTGCCACCAGCGAGAGATTTTGGCCAAAATGATTATGTAGTTTTTCTATAAATAAATAAATAAATAAATTGACAAGGTCTTAAGAAAACAACGTCGTTTTGCCGTCCTAAGTGGATGGTCTCAAGAAAACAACGTCACACAACTCATTTGGGTTATTATTATTATTATTATTATTATTATTATTATTATTATTATTATTATTATTATTATTATTATTATTATTATTATTATTATTTAAGGATTGAAATTAGGGTTTTTTTGTCCGATCCTTGCCCAACGCCGGCCACTGTCGCTCGGCCTCCATCGTAATAGCACCGTGTCCCAATCTCAATACCATTTCACCAGCTTCAACGCCCTCAAATTCTTCGAGCCGGGACCGCGTCCAGCAGCTCCAAGTGGGCGTGGAGGGCGAGCCTCTGGCGGCTCTGGCTTTTGATCGCGAGCCAGTGGCGGCACACGAGGGAGCACCGGCCCGGGTCACCAGAGCCTAGGTATTGGAAGATGCAGGCCAGGCACTCGTTAGGGAGATCAGAGATGGAGAGGGAGAGATTGGGGGCGGCGCACTCGTCGGCGGCCTCCCCAAGCATCGACCAAGATCATGGCCTTCGACTTGGCCGCCAAGCGGCCGTCGTCGGGGTCAAGGTTGGGGTCGAAGCCGTCGCCGCCGAGCGCTAGGGCCGTCGAGGACGGCGACTGGCTAGAGATTTAGGGTTTTGAAATAGGAGAGACACATCAAACATCGTCATTTTATTGTTTAAATGCTAACTATACTCTCCGATGAGCCACATCAGCTTCAAAAATTAATAAAAATGTGCCGCGTCGGATTTCCGGCCAACCAAATCGAAGTTGGCACTAAAATGATCGTTTTTCAAACTTTTTGACATTTAAGTGATCCGATAGAAACTTTTGGCACTAAAATGAGCATCATACACAATTTATGGCAGTGATAGTGTACTTATCCCCAATATTAAGTTTGAATTCTCCCAATGGGGTGGCAAGTTGAGTCAACCAAAGGATGATCTTGGAGTAACCACCTCCATTACGTCTCTCTCCGGTCAAGCCACCAAAGTCAACGGACCGAAATGAAATGAAATAACATAAATGGGGAGGTGTTGCTATTTCAAATTTTAAACAAATACGAAAACCAAGGTTTCACGCAATAAAGTGGCTATAAAATGGGCACTTCGATTTCGTATCCACCCAAAAGAATTTTTTCTTTTCGGCCTCTCAACTTTGGAAATAAGCCCAATTAGCCATGGATTTGTTGGGTTTCTTGTTGAGCATTTTGGTTTTGTTTCTCTCCTCAATTCTTACCAAATTGCTCCAAAAGCTATGGTGGAGACCGATTCGAGTACAGAGGGCAATGGCTTCACAAGGGATCAAAGGCCCTCCCTGCAAGTTCATCCATGGCTGCACCAAGGAAATATCCAAGTTGAAGAAGGATGTCATGATGAAGATGAACGAGCCCATGACGAATGCTTCTCATGAGATTTTACCCATCGTTGAGCCTCACATTCACAAGTGGAATAAACTATATGGTAATTTAGGTCCTAATTTTATAATATCTAGCTCATCTATTGATGAAAATATAATATAGAATTAACATACACTTGGTCATAAGTCATGTAGGGCCATCTAGAGTAACTTCATTGTATTTCAATTGTTTTATATTCAAGCTCTTGCTAACACTATGCCTTCAAACGGTACGTAGGGGGGATTTACCTGCATTGGTATGGTCCTCAAGCTTTCCTAATTATCTCAGACACCGAGCTAGTCAAAGAAGTACTTAACAACAGAGATAAAACCTATGTTAAGCTAGAATTTCCAGGAGACATCAAGAAGATTTTAGGTGACGGGCTTGTGGCGACCGAAGGTAAAAAATGGGCAAGGCAACGTAGGTTGGCGCATCTTGCTTTCCATGGCGAAAGCTTGAAGGTAGTTTTCTATCGTGCTCCTCAGAAGTCCCGCCAGACAGCACGAACTTGGGTTTCCTATCAATCTGGGTTAGATACATCGTGATTTTATAAAACGCCAAATGATAGACATAAGACGAAAGCTTGTTACGTTGTACTGATACACAAGTTTTTGTGATATATGCATAGCAAGAATTGAGTATGTATGTTCTAAGCCATGCAAAGATTAGAACATGCATGAGAACTGTTGCTACAGTACCCTAAATCGTGAATATGCAGGGCATGATTCCAGCAATGGTAGATAGTGTTCACGCGCTGCTCGATAGATGGCAGAAGTTAGAAGCCAAAGAGGTCGAGCTGTTTGAAGAGTTCGCGATGATCACGTCGGATGTGATTTCCAGGACAGCATTCGGAAGCAGCTACATAGAAGGGAGGGAGATTTTCCAAATGTTGAGTGAGCTGACTATTGTTGTATCCAGAAATCTTTTCAAATTAAGACTTCCCGGAATCAGGTAGAACTTCTTGTTTCTTGTGAATATTATACTTCAATAAAACTCTTTTTCACTTGAAAAATATTTCATGACAAATTGTTTCCATTATGAAGGACAATAGCTTTTCAAGATGACAATGTTTTTTCTAATTTTTTTTGCATTCAAAATGAGATATAGTTTAGCCATAGTATGCTTCCTCTTTGTGATGCATCAATGGTGACCTAAGGAGCACCGATACTCTTCGAGAACCTTCGTGTCATGTCCGACACTCCAACACGTGTCCGACACGTGGTCAACGAGTATCGAAAAATCCAATACATGATGAACTCTCCCTGACATGCGAGTTCGGAATTCCAACACGCGATTCCCACACCTAGGATGGGCGCCGCTGCCACTACTACCATTGGAGGGGACCGACAATCTCGCTAGCCCTAGGTGGTGGAGGGGGTGGGCGAGGGGGAGGCCCTCACAGGCCCAAGCAAGGGCCGTCAAGGCTCACCTAGATTTGGGTGAGACTCACCCAAGGCCCGAGCAAGGCTCTGCCCAAATCTGAGCAAGGCTTTGCCCAAATCTGGGCGACACCACGCCCTCACTTGGGCCTAGCGAGGGTCGTTGAGGCTTGCCTAGGACTGGGGAGGCTCGCCAGCCACAAGCAGGGGCCGAGTTGCCCAAATATGGGTGAGCCTTACCAACCCCAGTTGAGGCATGCCCGAGATCTAAGCGAGCCTCGCCCGAGCCTCACCTAGGCCAGCGAGCCTCGCCCCTCCCTAGCTGCGGGCTGTACCCCACCACTACTAGGTCGTCGGCCTACTTCGACGGTGGTAGCGGCGGCCTGCCTAACCAAGCAGCGGCCTGCCTAGCCAAGCAGCCACGACCCTGCCTCTCTTTTTTTCCCATTTTTTTTTAATTATTTTAGCTTTTTTCAAAAGTTTCTTTTACTATTCTTTAAATAAGATTTAAAGAAAAAAGTAATAAAAAAGATAAATTAATTAATTTAAAAATACTACCTCAGAATTTTTCATTAAACAAATTGACGGTGTTAACGAAAGAACTCGATTGCACCAATTTGATAAGTTTTAGGACTCAATTACACTCTCACGACAAGATTTAGGACTTGTAGTGCACATATCTCTAAA
Organism: Eucalyptus pumila; assembly: GCA_016097595.1. Taxonomy (NCBI): domain Eukaryota; kingdom Viridiplantae; phylum Streptophyta; class Magnoliopsida; order Myrtales; family Myrtaceae; genus Eucalyptus; species Eucalyptus pumila. Next base: position 23,079,104 of record CM027847.1, read on the forward strand.
TTTAATAGTGGAATGTGGATTGTTTTTTTTTTCCCCTTCAAGTTTTATGGATTATTGAAATGAAATGTAGTTAAATTTGTCGAATTAAAATAATGAATGATATTGACAAATATTTGATTAATTTTTTTAGTGTAATTATTATATACTTTTTTTTTACTTACCAAAAAAAAATTCTATACTCTTTTTATTGTTATTTATTTATTTGTGCATTTATATATATAAATATATTTGATATATAACGTATCAGAATATGTCGAAATTCTCTATTTTTTTAGAATAATGTATCGGCGTATTATGTCGTGTCATATGTCTCGTGTCTGTCGATGCTACATAGATGGTCACTACTATTTTAGCTATTGACCAAATTTATTATTATATACTCTCTAATAGAACTTCAGTGCTAATTTTGGTATGGTTCAAAAGTTGAATCATGTTATTTTTGTTTAACCTTATTCTATAGAAAGATATGGAAAACGAGCGATGATATCAAGTCCGAGAGACTTGAGAAGGCGATATGCGATGCATTGTTAGGGATAATCGAGAAGCGAGAAAAGAAGGTAAACGTGGGAGAAATGGATGACTACGGGAACGACTACTTAGGGTCTCTTCTGAAGGCCTATCATGATCCAGACAAAAGCAAGAGAATCACGATCGATGATCTTATGGACGAGTGCAGGACGTTCCATTTCTCGGGACAAGAAACGACGACGTCCATCCTCACTTGGACGCTCTTCCTCCTTGCAATTCACAAGGATTGGCAAGAGGAAGCAAGAAAGGAGGTAACTGATGTATTTGGCAATGAAGATCCCAACCATGAAGGACTTATGAAACTTAAGACGGTATGTTAATGTGGTTTATTTTTTGGGTTAATATCATAAAAATTTATAAATTGGTACAATTGTGATAAATTTATTTCAAACCATTAATTTTCCATCAAAAATCCCAAACCGATATACTTATGACGCCCTTACTCTCCGTTAGTCTTCATTAAATCTTACCGTCAAATTGGTGATTTGAATTACATGCGATAGTTGATAGGTGTACCATTTGTTTATCACAGGCTCATAAGATTACAATTTTTCGTAGTATGAAAATAATTTAATGAACCACCACCTGCAGTGGTCCAGTTGGCCACACGGGATTTTAAGTGTGACATCGGGGTGGTGGGTCCTCCGCTAGCATCACCCCGGGTTTACCTCGCTGGCTGTCAGTTGTACGGGGTTCCCGAGTCATAAAAAAAAATAATTTAATGAAAATTAATAGAAGATAAATTTAACACAAATGTACAAGTTTGAGATTTTTGGCAGTCAAAAAATTAATTTGATATAGATCTATCACATGAGTACCAGTTAGAATTTTTTTGTGATATTAATCATTACTTTTTTCACGCTTTGTTAATCGTTCATACACCCTCATCTATCTAGACTTGGTTAACCTTCACGTCGTATTCTTTCGAATCATTTTCAGGTAGGCATGATCATTAACGAATCGCTTCGACTATATCCTCCAGTCGTTAACACCATTAGAAAGGTCGTAAGGCAGGTCACATTGGGAGATCTCGTTCTTCCTCAGGGCATCGCCCTCCAAATACCGATCCTGACGATTCACCACAGCCCTCGAATCTGGGGCGACGACGTGCATCTCTTCAAGCCGGAGAGGTTCAGGGAAGGGGTCGCTGGAGCCGTGAGCAACGATGCCGCCGCCGCGTTCCTCCCTTTCGGCTTGGGACCGCGAAACTGCGTGGGCTCAAATTTCGCGACGACCGAGGTGAAGATCATCCTCGCGATGATTCTGCGGCACTACAGCTTTACTGTGTCCCCGGACTACGTCCACTTGCCAACCCAGATCCTCACGATACGCCCTCAACATGGACTGAAAGTGATCCTTCATCCCCTCTAGGGTGAGTACGTACGTGCTCAATTAGATTACAGAGGAGTAATTAATGTTCAATGATGCATGTTATCATGCGTGTAAAGTTGTTAATTAGCTTGCCTTCTGCTAGCTTCATAATATAATAATGACTGCTTTTCTTTGTTGAGGTTATCCCAAATCATTTGTAGAAGGAAATGGTGATCCATTTATAAGTACGAGAGAAAGTCTCACTTTTTTAATTAACTTTTGAAGTGAAATAAGCCCAAGACCTAGACCCAGCCAACAAACATCTCCCTCCACCTCATGTGGGAAGTTTCATCATGCCCACTTTGTTTCTACAAAGTCAAGTTCCACCTTGGGCAAGGTTGTTTAGGTCATCATATCAGATCCATTTGTCGTTGGTATGGACTTTCTCAATTATTATCATGTAATTTCTCTATAATCCAATGATACTTCACATCAATATGCTTCGATCTTGAATGCAACATCGGTTTCATCAGCATAGATAGCACTCATGCTATCACAATACATAACAAACTTCCTTGCTTCAATCCCAATTCTAGTAGGAATTTCTATATTCACCAGAGTTTCTTACTTCTTTTGATAATTAGTTGTAGACAAAACAACAGACTTTTTGCAATTTTAATTGTCACAAACTGCTCCCTTTGCAAAAGATGAGAATTTTTTAGAATCAACATTACCAACATAATCTACATCTCAGTAAGCACTCAACTTGAGCTCCCCATTTGCATAACATAAGCAAATTTTGGAAGTGCCTCTATCTAAGATACCTCATCATCCATTTTACATATGTCCAATGCTCTTTACTTGGATTTGAGACAAACTTGCTCACAGTACCAATTTCACGAGCAATATCTAGCCTTGTACAAACCATGTCATGTATCAAACTACCCACAGCCAATGCATAACAAATTTTCATCATCTATTTTTTCTCTTTCCACTCGCAAGATTCTCTTCATTGCTCAACTTGAAATGGCCTGCAAGCAGAGTATTTACTAGCTTACATCTACTCATGGTGAATCTTTCCAACACCTTTTCAATGTGCTTTTCTCGAGATAGCTAGAGTTTCATGCTCTTCATGTTACCACTAACTCTCATGCATAGGATTTGTCTAGTTGATCCTAGATTTTTCATTGCAAAAGCTCTCTTCAACTCTTTTTTAAGCCCTTGATTTTCTTAGTATCATACTCGATAGTCAACATATTATCCACATAAATTCAGAGGATAAGAAAATCATTATATATATATAGAGAGAGAGAGAGAGAGAGAGAGAGAGAATGTTTAATGAATATTTTCTATATGATAGCCAGCAATGTAGAATCCATATGATGTCCTAGAATGGTTGACTAAGCGGCGGCGGGTCTACCGAGCAGATACAAAGGAAAGCCTCTCTGCTGCTGACGTACCAAAAGCAAAAATCTCTCTCTCTCTCTCTCTCTCTCTCTCTCTGGGGTTCATGTAAATGGCTGCGCTCAACGCCATCATCTCCAGACGATCCTCCATGGCCTCCGCGCTGTCCAAGCTGCCCGCCGGCCTCCTCCGCTGCATGAGCAACATCCCCGAGAACAGCGTCTACGGCGGGCCCACCTCCCAGTCGCCGGCGCGGCGCGTGACCCTCACCAGCCTCCGGCAGAAGCACCGCCGGGGCGAGCCCATCACCGTCGTCACCGCCTACGACTACCCCTCCGCCGTCCACCTCGACATGGCCGGCGTCGACGTCTGCCTCGTCGGCGACTCCGCCGCCATGGTGGTCCACGGCCACGACACCACCCTCCCCATCTCCCTCGACGAGATGCTCGTCCACTGCCGCGCCGTCGCCCGCGGCGCCAAGAGGCCCATGCTCGTCGGGGACTTGCCTTTCGGAAGCTACGAGTCGAGCTCGAATCAGGTAGAGGCATTTGATGTGACGTCCTTTCGCGTATGTCTTGTTTGAAGAAGTTGATGAAGATAAAAAAAAGTTAGTTTTGGGTGTCGCTATGGTGTTTGCGTAAATGCTTCCCTTCTTTTTGTAAATCCCTTTTGAGTAAGAAATGTATGATCTTTTATCCTCAGGGGCCAGAGGGTTTAAGCGTGCTGATTTGTTCTCAAATGTCTCTGTATTGGTAGTCAGTATAGAGAGAACTCCTCTTTTACTTGTTTTAGTGACACGTCTTGCGAAATTGCTACGTGCTCATTTGTGGGAGTGAAAGGTGCGTGGTTGGTAAGTTGTGTTGTTTTCGTAATTGACAGGCTGTTGATACGGCGGTTCGGGTGCTGAAGGAAGGAGGAATGGATGCGATTAAGTTGGAAGGAGGATCGCCTTCGAGAATTACTGCTGCGAAGTCGATAGTGGAAGCTGGAATTGCGGTAATGGGGCATGTGGGGCTAACCCCTCAGGCAATTAGTGTTCTTGGTGGATTTAGGCCTCAGGGGAAGAATATCTCTAGTGCCGTCAAGGTACGTTTCTCATCCATTCCCTATTAAAGAACATCATGAAGTTGTTCCCAGAGATGTTGGTGTTTGTGTGCGTTGAAATTAAATTGGCTTTGTCTTCTTATAGGTTGTGGAGACTGCATTAGCTTTGCAGGAAGCGGGGTGCTTTTCTGTTGTTTTAGAATGTGTACCAGCACCAGTGGCTGCAGCAGCTACTTCAGCTCTTAAAATTCCTACTATTGGAATTGGAGCCGGACCATTTTGCAGTGGTCAGGTTAGTTCTTTGTTTCATTGGTTTGATCAGGGTTTTAAGCACGCATCAGGTGAAATATCAATTTTTTTTTTTTTTTTGGTCAAAAGACATTGCATTAACTATTCTATTGAACATTTCGGTTGGCCTATCGAAAATTCATTTTACCAGCCGTAAGATAAAGGTTTTGAAAGTGATTACATGAATGTGGCAGGGGATTCTGCTTAAATTTCATTGGATTGTGGGTTTCATTTATAATTCACTCTCCATCTATGTTGACTGTCCTAGTCAATTTTCTCAAGTAAGAGTATCTTGTAGTTTGTTTATGGTAGCACACACTTCAACAAGTACAAACACGTCAACTTAATTTGAAGCCTGGATTTTTTGGCTTTAGGAAACCTCTTCTAATAGAACCGCATTAATTTACATGGAGACATCTGAGCAAATCAGCATTGTATCATAGGAAGACATCTGAGAGTATTATCTATCGAGTTAAGTTTATTTGTGCGGTTTTAAGGGACAAATTTTTCTCACTCTTGTCGATCCTACTCCCCACTAGAAATAAATAAAGTTGAAAACCTAAGGGAAATTAATTGGGGGAAGAGTTGCTGTGATGTTTAGCAACAATTGGTGCAGTCTTTCTTTCTCTAACTGCAATGAATGACCAAATCTGTTTAGGCTAAATTATATATTGTATTGCCTATCTCCATCACCCATGTACCTGACAGCTATAATTATCTTCAGCTGCTTTGATTTTCTGACTGTCCATGTAGCAGCTTCATTCAGAATGGTAGTAGACTCTAAAGAATGAGCATTTGTGCTAATTTTCCGTCTCTGATGCAGGTTCTAGTATACCATGATCTGCTTGGAATGCTCCAACACCCTCATCATGCCAAGGTCTGTTTCTTTTATTATAACTGTGCTTCATCTCCATTTTCAGCATCTTTTGATTTTACTCAAGCAAAGGAACCCCCACTTCCACAGGTCACGCCAAAATTCTGTAAACAGTATGCCCAAGTTGGGGATGTTATCAACAAAGCTCTTCTTGAATACAAGGAAGAAGTGACAAGCGGCTTGTTTCCTGGTCCTGCCCATAGCCCCTATGAAATTAGTCCCGCTGATGTTAATGGATTCCTTAAAGAGTTACAGAATCTGGGGTTGGAGAAGGCAGCATCAGCAGCTGCTGCTGTAGTTGAAAGGAGTCATGAATCTAAATCTAGCGATGGAGAGAATGCCACAAAATAAATGAATGGTGCCTTTTCTTGCTCTGCTGCTTCGTAATTGGGACAAAGATTCTGCAAACTTGGACTTCTTATCAGTTTGAAATGTTGTTTCAGGTGCCCGCACCTAGGAGTTCAAAAAAAGTAGTTCCCGCATCAGCAGTCATTAGAAGTGAAGAAATAACCCACATCTTCTCAGAATAGTTCATTTTTCTGTTGTTCTTTCCTTTTCTTTTTTAACTCCGTTTGGAATGCCATCTGGTGAATAATTACTCCACCATTCTGGCCCAAAAGAAGACTCCAGTGACTAATACATTGTGATAAGCCATGGGTTGATGACCTCTGTTGTTGCCGGGAAGGTGATTGCTCCGGCCATAACCCAAAGCACAGTCCGACGAGGTGGGATAGCCTAGGAACCAGCTGTTGGATGAGCCTCCTCCGTCCAAAACAGTACATTCCTAATTTGCATCCAGGGAAGTATAGTTTTTGGCGGGCTGTGAGAATGTCAGCCTATGTCTACTTTCTTCGTTTCTATATGTAACCCTTAAGGCTTGGGCAGGCCAATTTGACGGGCCGGTCTGTCACCAGGCTTTTTGTGGCTGCTGAGCCCAGTTCAGTGGCCTTGGACCAGCTATGTCAACCTTGAGGCAAATTGTGGAAGAATCTTATCTACAAGCCAGTTGATTCTTCAGGTTTCATGGAAGTGACTGAATATAGGAAGTGACCCTTTGGGCGGTGACTAAAGGACCTTTGGTTTTGCTTCCTGGTTGTTGTTCTTTGGTATATTGAAATGGTGGGCTAGATTGATGTTCATCGTGTTTGGTGCCAGTTCAACCTTGTAACTGGATAAAGGAAGGAAGTGACCATTTTGTTCTCACTCTCTTGTAATAAACAATTAGATTTTCTCTGGGAGATCATGTTTATTGCCAGTTCATCCATCACTCAAATCAAAAGCTAGTGCTAATTAATGGATTGTCACATCATAAAGTGGAACCGAAGACTGCATGCAGTGACCTGCGTAAATTGCGCCAACAGATTGGCGTGCACTAAAACAGGATACTGTGGAATTAATAAGAGCAAACGGCTTTTTTAACGTTTTATTTCTGTTTCTTTTTAGGATGGAAAAGTCGGTAAGACGCAAGTTTAAATTCAGGCGGGCGATCCTAACTCTGATTATTCCCCTGTTTTGCTTCAATTAATAGTTTTCTCGATCTTTTTTCCTATTTATTTATCCAAGTCATGATGTGCTCTGTTGATTCGGCGGACACAAGATGGGGGAATTGCCGACCATGAAAAGGGAAGATCGGACTTTTTACATGCCATGTTGATATCCCTCATCATTGTTGGAATATGCATCATTTCGTGGCGGTCCATGAAAGAAAAGCTATGTTCTTTTCTCCCCAGTTGCTCCTGAGTTTGACTAGATATTATGCCATTCTTTTATTTCACTTTTTTTTCTTTTTTTCTTTTTGACATCTTTACTATTATATTCTTCTTCAAGAGTACCTTACTCTGAGCTTGGACCGACTGCAGGTTCTTTAATTTGGATCCCTTGCTCCCTGAATAAGACATTTAAGCCAAGATCATGTGTATGTGTATATGATAAGACATTTGCATGCTTGATAGCATCTTTGATTCTTTTTTTTCGGTTAGTTTTTTTTTTTTTTTCCCAAGAGGTACAAATGGGTCTGAAGTTCTGCGTTCGCTTGCATTAGTTTATTGAAGAGAACAGTGAATTTGTGTGTACTAGATATTCCCTGTTAATTTAGAAAGCGTTCTGTTCGCTCCCACTTGGAAAAGGAACAAACCAAGAGTCACATCAACTTCCACATTATGTTCTATAATATTCCTCAGCGTGTACACTTCGTGATTCCTCTTGATCTCCAAGGTCACACAAGTTCTAGTCAACTTGAGAGACTGTAAGATGATTTCTTCCAGCGTTTGTCAGCTTCTGCTAGACTAGGGTTTCAGCTTCAACTTTGCATCATTACTTGCTCATCTTGTTCTTGGGTTTTAACAGTTGACTGATCATCTGATGCTGTCTGTTTTCTGTTTCCATTCATCGAAGTGCTTAGCTATGGAAACATCGAAACTAGATGGCGTCGGTGCTGATCGAGATACTTACGCCTCTCTGGGATTGGATAAGTCCAGCAACGGTGATTCGGGAACACCCCAGATTTTGTTTGATATGGCTTCTGCTCTGGAGAAGTCTATACGGAGAAACGAGAAATTATCGAAGCCGTCGAAGAGAAAGGAAGGCGTTACCATCTTCCACGGGTCAAGGGCGCCCACCATGAGCGTTCGGCAGTACCTCGAGCGCATTTGCAAGTACACGAGCTGCAGCATGTCCTGTTTCGTCGTAGCATACATCTACATCAACCGGTTCCTTGAAAGAACAGCCGGCTGTCTCACTTCACTTAACATCCACAGGCTCTTGATAACTAGCGTGGTGGTCGCTTCCAAGTTCATAGACAACGCGTAAGTGCCTTCGCCCCCTGCATAAACTCGTCTTCCATGACACCGCACGCTATTCTTCTCTCATTTTCTTTTTTCTCTTGATAGCAGAAGTGCGCACGCAGAGCTTGACGTATAGGCATCGATCGACTCCCGATTAGTAGTCGCAATACTAGTTTGAATTTGATGATCAGTTAGACCTGTTAGAGCAGATACAGAAACGTCCAATTTAGTGAACTGTCGGGTCTGGTTGGATTAAGAAGTTTGAACCACCTGTATTCGAATGCAAGCATCGATTTCTCTTTGGAGGATGATGCTTTGTGTCCGCATAGTAGTACTTCATACCCTTTCCCAAACATCCTCGTCACCATCGACCGCAATGCTCGCCTCGGCTCCGTATGTCGGCAAGCGTAATAGAAAGTCATTGCTCTTGGCTGCAGATACTTGCAACTCTTGCAAGTTTACTCGGAACCTTCATCCACAAGTTGTATTTAATTTGATCTTCTTAGGTCTCCTTTCATCTATTAAATGCAGAACAAGCGAGCTCAGTTGAGTTATTAAATGCTCAATGAAAATATTTTGAGACATGTCTGGTCGAGTTCGAATTTGGCTATTTTTTGTGATTTCCGTACTTCGGCAAATGTCATGATGCTTAAATTTGAAACTGGAGTCAAAATTAATGATTAGATGCAAGCTTTTCAAGGACCTTTTACCGATTAGAGGCTCGTTACAAAATGCCATTGACTGATCTTCGTTCTATGATATTACCATCTCCGAGCCTAGTTCAAGATTTCTTACGTTCATGCCCGATTCACAACGTGCAGGGGTGCCAACAATTCTTATTTTGCTAAAGTGGGAGGAATAAGCAATGCGGAAATGAACAGGATGGAGGTCAACTTTCTCTTCAAACTCGACTTCCGACTCTGCGTATCGCCAGAGGAGTTCGAGATATATTCTTCACAGTTGCAGACAGAGGGCAGCAGCAAATACCAGATCGATCGCTCGATCAAGTGTTGCGGAATCAGAGAAGGGTGGCTCAAGAGAGACAGTGATAAATGCACATCCACCAATGCAGGGCTCAGTTGCAGAGCCATTTGAGTCAAAATGTTTCTTTCATTTTATGATGCCTGGCCAGGAAGGGCACTTTGCTCATTTCTTTCCTTCTAACTTTGTTCCGTCGCAGTGTTTTAAGTCGTCGAACTTTATAAAAGTCTCTTGCTTTACAAGGTCAATATCCCAATTTCGTTTGAGAAAATTCTTTAGTGCCAGACAAAATGCGGTGTCGCAAAAATAATATGACCACGTTTTGTCTAGGGTCTTTCTAGTCCTACAAATAGCCTGATTTTCCACAGATTACTATATGAAACTAGGTTAGTACGGCATCTACCGTTTGCTTCAAGATCCTCCGAAAAAGAATAGATTAGACAAACCTGCCACTAGGTCGCAATTTTCATAGATGAATCAGCCGCTAGCACCTGAGATTTGAGGACGGTAACATGCACAGGCTTGACCTATGATGTTGCATCAGGTAAGAGTTTCTGAAAAGATTAGGAACAAGTAGAGCAAATGGTTTTGAGATAAATTCCTCGGCGAGCTGAATTAGGCAGCCTCCGAGTCATCAGTTTGATTTTACTAGCAAAAGCAAAATTGAGAATGAGAAAATCAACGTAATAATTCGAAACAGGCTCTCTCTGAAATTTCTAGCAAAACTTTAAATTGCACAGGTGCTGCAAAGCACCTCATTTCAATTAACATGTATTAACATTATCCTCCATAAACCCTAGCCTACCAAAACCTACCAGGAAATGATTGTAACAGAAGTACAGATGAGAACTTAAAACAGCAACAAAGAGAGAACCCTGCAACCTCAAAAACCCCAGTAAAGCAGGTACCAAATAAAGCTTTGCCAATCAGCGTCAAGATCAAACAGCTATAAAGGCCATATAATAAACGAGGCTTTATCATCAACTGGAGGCGTTCTTCCTTGCAGAGTAGACACGGTAAGCAGCCAGCCCAACAATAGCTACAGCAGCGCCAACTGTCAAAATTGATGAATCAATTCCACATTATCAAACTTTTAGCCAAAAATCTTTCATTAACAGATCAAAATATCAGTTATTCTGTCACCACTTTGCGGAAAATCTTTAGGTATGAATACTCAATCATCTAAATTGACCAGACTATCCAACCAAAAAAAAAAAAAAAAAAATTGACCAGAATAAGCCACCATCATTTCAATTTTAACTGTTTTAAGAACTCTAGCATACCCAATTTTCACTGAAACAATAAGATAAAAAAAAAAGAATACTCAAATGAGAACATTTCTCAGCAATGGCACTGTGTATGGCAATTTTACCTTGCTTAAATATGAGAATGTATTGTGAAAATAAAGTGGTCTAATTCTGAATAAGCCTTTCTAAACTCCACATACCCCATAAACCAAGAATCAAAATTACAACCAGTCACAGACCACTGATAGACAATTAAGGATCCTTGGCGAACCAACTTACCTGAAACAAACATAAGAGAGCGATTGACAAGTCTATGATACTGCTTGCGGCTTCTCCCAGCTTCTGTTTCCGGAATGCTCAAGTGAGGATGCTCTGCAGCGTTCACAATCCTTCTGAATATATTACTAAAATCACCCAGTTTTGTGCTGATAGGAATAGGAGCCTCTATTCCCATATCCTGACTAACCTATATAAGCAAAGACAGAAGAATAAGATTGAAGAGAATGTTAACCGAACATCCGCAAAAAGCAAGGTAGAAGTATAAATTTTAAATTAACGGACAATTTGGAATAATGAAGCAGGGCCACAATCTGCACTTTCTCTTTCTCTGAGCATTTCTCTCTTTCTTGGAGAATTATTGAGAAGAAGAGCAAGATTAAGATTCATCTGAAGATGTTCTTGTAATGCCAAATAAAGTGATAATCTTGGCAGGGAAAAAAAAAATCAAGCACATGTGATGTGGCTGACTTAACCAAAAGAATACTATAAAAGGCACAGGATGGTGAGCACTTCCAACCCCATCGCTTGATCCCATTGCAAAAAGAAAGCACAGGACAACTTCTTGGATAATACATCCTTAACTTTTTTGAAAGCATATGCTTATTGGGAAAAATTTATACCCTGGTAGAGTCTTGTATAGCCATGGGAAATGGATCTAGATCATCCTTAGCCGCAACAATAAGGCAAGGCACCTCAAAACCAGTAATTTCACCATGACTGGCAACTTCCACAAGTAACTCAGTCGCTCTCTTCCAAGAGGACTCATCAGAACTGAAAACCAAGGAAGATACCACTTTCAGTGCACTGACAATTCTAATGGCAAGAGGCATATTCATGCATTGGACAAACTTAAGTTCAAAAGTGATGAAATGCGAGCAATATAAACTTGGTTGCTTACATGGAGTTAATAATAGACTCTAAGCATAGTTGTCATTGCATCTCAATCCACAATTCATCAAACAATACAGCTAGTGAAGTGCAGGACCATATACATTTTCTTGTCAAGATTAGCAAACAACCATACCGTATGAAATGGCAAGGATTTCAGAATTACTTTTTCCCTTCAGGGAAGAGGGTCTTCAATGTGATAACAAGAATAACGACCCAACAAGAAGACAAGTTCACAATGCTGAGACAAAAGAAACCCAAATAAACCTAGGAATGACTCAGCTAAACAAGTCTCTCACCCTTTACCAACTTGAAGACAAATAATTTTGAAAATTGTCACACTGACATTGAAGAGAACAATCTGCAGATGTTTTAGGATAGAGAGAGAGAGAGGGGGGGGGTAAGTTGGGGAGATGACAAATGTTTACTTAGTGGGAGTTAAAAAAAGAGGACACAAGTGCCAAACTAATGGTGAACAAGAGACACTCACAGAAACCTAATTGCCTTAATTAATAACCTACTAACATATTTCCAATTCTACTTGATATTCTTCAACACAATGCGTTACCATTACAAATTAAAAAGATAAGTGGGTTAGATTGCAAACAAACCAACATATGATGGTGACGCCAGCAATGGTTCACAGTATACTAATAGCTTGAGGATTGAGAAGACGAAGGGGCCAATTATAGCCTTAGTCATCTCATAACTCATAGAACTCCACATTAATCCTAGTTCCATCTATTTTTGCTTTCATTTGACTTCTGTCACTATTGAGCATTGGTGCAGCAGTAAAGTTTTCACCTTGTGACTGGAGGTGTGGGTTCACGTCCTGGCAACAGCCTCTTGCCAAAACACAAGGTAAAGCTGCGTTCATTAGACCCAAAGTAGTCCAACCCATCCCCAAACCCCACACGTAGCAAGAGCTTCGTGCACTGGCTGCCTATTCTACTATTATATTTAGTGGTGAACTTACTCCATTATTTTTATTTTTTTCTTTGACATGTAAACAGAAGTCAATTATCGATTTTATTCATCTTCGATCGTTTCTACATGAAAGGTATATATGACAAACCTGACTTGATATTCAACTTCTAAAATAGAGAAGTGCAGCTTGCATAGTGTGGAGAAGGCTGACAATTTATTATGCATAAGGCATCATCTGACATTTCTCTACCAATGCGCACAGCAATGACAAGAAGTTATAATAACCTGTCATGAACAAAAACAGCTATGTCACAGGCAGCCAAAGCCTCCTTGTTGACCAGCATTTTTTTCACTCCATCTTCTGGAATTTCTCGCAACACAAGGGTTTTCTTGACTCCCTGCGTAACTTGTGAGTTTATGTCCGAGGAACCATGCAACAAAGTAACAAATCATAGTGAAAATGCCATTCAACTTACCCCAGGTTGGTCAACAACGTTAACAGCATAACGCTCATCAGTTGATGAAGAGCAGCTTTCAGAGAAGGGTCTGCATCAACAGTACGCCATTATGAAGACTAGATGAACTGAATAGTTCACAATGTTACAGAACTCAGAAGAGATGAATAGAAGGCAAACCTCCCCAGAAAAGAATTCAGTAACGCTGACTTTCCAGCCTTTTTAGGCCCAAAAACTAAACATTGGAAAACATTTCTGTCGGATTGTTGCTTCTTTCGATTATATCTTCTTGTCTTAGTGACACGGATAGCGGATGAAGGATCACCAGGATATCCAATGTAGAAGAGATTCTCCAGGGTCCGAGCTGGGTCTAACAGTGTCATCAGAGCCCACTGCATCGACACAAAAAGACTACTTAAAAATCACTTTAGACTTCCATATACCTGGAAGGGAAAAATCATGCTACTCATCAAAAGTTTCAAATGGCAATTTATATTCAAATCATAGCATAATCAAATATAAAATGCAAACAAAAGCAAGCAGATAAAATGGTGAAAAATAGCATCCGGTCATTCTTACAAGACCTTCCAAGCATGACGAGTCACAGGACTTCTAATAAGTTAAAATGATGAAACAAGAAGCAAAAGAATATTACATAACTTCATCCAGCATTGAAATTGTTATAAACATTACAATTCTGAACCTTCCACAAACAGAAACACAGAAAAAGAGGTGTACAACTAGATCCCTCATATCAACTTAAAGAAGGCAAAGGGCAATACTTTCTGTACTTTCAGATCATAGAACATAAAATATGAAGGCTAGGTAAATGCTCATACCTGAGACAAAAATCCATCCAGCGTCAGTCCCTCCAATGCAGTTTTTTCTGCAGCATCTTTGTATGGAGCTTCATTCCACGGACTGAATGTAGAAAGCAGGTCTTAGTTCTATACAATTAGAATCTCATACAAACAACTTAGTGGTAAAGTGTATACAGCATATACATTGCCCATGTTTACACCCGTATTTTCAAATAAAATATGCACTTATTGGAATTGCATATTCATATCCAAAGTAATTTCACCTAACATATTCCCTTAATCCCATAACCATCTAGGGGAGTAATGTGGAAGCACAAATAACTAGTTTGAACTGATCTACAATAAGAAGCCACTCATTATAGAGAAAGCAGAGAAGCAGCTTAAGAACAGCACGAGTTTCTAACAGAAACAAGATTACCATTCTGGTGCAGTGGAGAAGAGATCCTCGATTTCAAGAGGTCGTAGAGCCCCATCCTGTAAAGTAATATACTGAAAGTCAGGATTCTCAGAACTTCAGGACTAGACTGTGACCAGCAACATAGGTCAAATTGTTAGATTAAAGCTTCAACTAAAGTGGGTAGTTGGGAATTGAAACGAGATTGGACATACTTCATCCATGTCAAATAACTCAAATATCCCCCTGAGATACTCAATAGCTTCATTTGTCAGCTCCACGCTCTACACAGAGAACCAAAATAAGTAAAAACTTTCATGCTATGTAAAACACCATCAGTAGAAATAATTAAACATTCAGTACCAAAGACTATATTGACCTGAATGTAATGCCAGTTAAAGACAAAAAATTAGTAGCTGTTTGTAGCAGAAGAGAGGCACAACTTCCAGGTAGCTTTACACATTTAAAATTTGACCATTTGACATACATATGGTATTTTCTTCAACTCAGTGCAAACATGCGATCATCCCGCTAGCTCCTCAGGAGCAACAGAAATGTAAAGGAAGACTTTATTACAATTTCCAAGGAAGAAAAGGTAAGCAGGATGATCAGCCAACTGCCAACTTCCAGATCAAGACAGACTAAGTCAAGTAGCACCATTTAAATATTGACAGTGACCACATAATTGTATGCACATTTACAAGTATGCAGCATTCATTGCCCCAGCATGATAAGTTACTTCGCATAATGTGACAAATTAAGTAGCTAAAAAATATCGGAAGACCTTTCAAGACATCAACAGGTTTTTGTGATTCAAGGTGGTCCAAATTCTCATTTGACTATGATACTACAACACATCACATTCATGACACTAGGACGAAACAGTTGTACCTTCAAGCAAATTAAAAATAGCCTTTTATTTTCGCTAAAGTAATGAAAAAGAAAATTGTCACCAAGACAAAGTCATGAAATAAGAAGCCGTCAACATATTGCTCCAGGCAAAAACCAAAAAACTAACAGTAACTCCTTTACTATTTATGTCCAGCATATAGGTACCTGATCAGGACTTTTTTTAAATGAAGATGGAATAAGATTCTCTGCTAGTTTGATATCATTGTCATAACCAAACTTCCTTAGGACGGTCCAAGTTGTCTCCAGACGTCCTTTCTCAATGAACAGAGCATGGAGAAACAGGAATCCTGTCAATGTCAGCCCATGTTCATTGACTCCTTCGGACAACTTCTCTTGAACAACCCTCTTGACTCCCACTATTTCAGAAGGCTGTAGAGGCGCGTTAAAACATTTGACCTGTCAAATACACAAACTGAGGTTATATGAACACGTGCCAAAGAGTACATAACAGGAGATAAGCTTGCCAAAAATTTCTTAAAATATCCAGTGAGCTATCAGAATTGCTTGGCACTTATAATTGTATCAATCAAAATTCATAACCTCCCACAAAAGGAAAAAAACAGCATCAGATGTACAACAAGTTCTAGCAAAAAGATATCCTATTGAAAGCACAAAAGGATACCTGAAAATCATTTAGCTCTGCATCGCTGAGGGCACCATCCCTATCTTGATCGCAGAGAATGAAAATGCGCTTCAGGGCTCTGACACAGCGAGGCTTTAGAGTTTGTGTCTCCTGATCAAATAGTGGGCCGGTAGGATGAAGGACAGCCTTTTGTGCATAGTAGAAAACCTCTGGGATCTGCAGGGAGAAAAATGCTCAACAAAGAGAGAATATTACTAGATCACTATAACGAACACAAGAGAGCTGATCATTTAACCAAAACCTGAATTTGTTTGTAAGCTGAACACTCGATACAAGTTTCGATCTCCCGAAATTGCTGCATTATTGGTGTCATCACATGGTCCAAGCTAATTTGCTGATGCTCATCTCTCAAATCTAGTTTGCAACCCACCACTATAACCGGGACTTTTACCTGAAGATGATATGTTAATAGATTTCTGCTCAGTGACTCTCAACACCAGAATGGAGACTAGTTCACAAGGCTTTGCCTATCAAAATAAACTTGTTATCCCTTCACTTCAGCAATCAAGAGTAATAGTTTCCAAATGAAGTTGCAATTCTTTCTCGTGGATTGGAGGGAATCAAGAAACAAAGGGACAACCAATTTACAATACCTAACCTCTAATCGACGAAGTTCTGGAAGCCAAAAGGTACTCAATCGATCAAGAGTAGCAGGCTGATCACATGCATACGTAAGAACCACAGCATCAGCCCGCCTCAGCTCTTCACCCAATTTCCCACTGTCCTCCACTCTGATTTCATATTCATCCAAAAACAAATATCGAATAAGCTAACACAACCCCAGTTAAAAACATACATAGTAAAATCTTGCTGATGTCTATGATAGCTAAGCAGAATTGCTTAGACAGAGTACCTTGAAGAGGTGTCAATAATCGTAAGCGGCACTCGATCGGGATAGAAGTCTTCGGGCAAACGCGTGGGGGGCAACACCGGAGGGACATTTGCTGGGAAAACATCAGTGGCCGCAGTGCAGATCAAGCTCGACTTCCCGGTGCCACGGTCGCCAACCACCACGATCCGAACCCCAGCTTTACCAGCAGATGGAACAGCTCCGGCGGCAGCCCTTGCCATCAAATCTGCAACACCATCCCCCACCCCACCAAATCCCCCAAAACCATCAGCCCCACATCCAAAACGTCACAAAATCAATCGTCCCCAAGAAGGGAAAAATCAAACAATATGAAGCCCTTGCCAATCAAGCGAACACGCCAAATCATCAAGAAAACAATGCGGAAAAAGGAATCTAACATCCGTATACTTCAGAACACGTAAAAGGGCAGCTGATTCCATGGACATGGAGATCTACCCAAAAATGGGCAGCTCAAATTACCAAAAAAATAAAAACGTTCTGACCAAGAGCACAAACAGCAGCAGCCCACGTGCTCGATCAAATTCCCACTGGATTGTCCCCCCCGACCCACATTGATTTTCCGCCGGCGGGCGACATTCCCCGACACAGGCAGTCGAATTCACGGCAAAAGAAGAGAAAGAAAGCGAGCGAGCGAGCGGAAGAAGGGGCAATGAATCTCGGAAAGCAACGATAATCTATCTGCACACACGCAGCAAACGGACGGAAAACGAGGGGGAATACAGGAAGAACGGCGAAAGAAGAATGAAAAAGAAAGACAACCCAATACAGATACGCGAGAGCTAGAGCGAGAGAGAGAGACCTCCCGATCGATTGGTTGCAGAGAGAGGGTTAGAGAGAGAGAGAGAGAAAGACCCACCTAAAACCCTAGAAGAGGACGGGGTTGATGATGGCTATGGAGGCTTCGGTCTTTCGGCTGTTTCGGCTTTGGAGTTGGAAAGTCAGAAGGTGGCGACTCAGGGGAAAATGATCCACCCTCTTTTTTTTTTTTCTTTCTTTCTTTCTTTTTGGGTTTTTTTTTTCCTCTCTCTCTCCCTTTTTTCCGTGGGCAGAAAGTATTGTTTTTTTTCCTCGCTTTCCATATATTCGTGCATTTTTGGAAGAACATAACAAAAAGGAAAATCGCCAGCAATTTCGGGCAGGTTTGATGCTCTCGACGATGGCTTAATTCCATGAAAAACCCCTCAATTTTAGGTTTAGTCCAATTCTGCGCCAAACATTTTTTCTCTGCCTGAAAACCACCGACTTTCTCCCCACGTTTTCAAGAACCGCTACTAGGTTTCTTTAAGATTATGGATATTAGGACTTGTTAGAGGTTTATTATGTCTTCATTAAGGACTTCACGTTTGTATAGAACAACAACAGCCTTCTAATGTTGATAATTTTCAAAAAATAAGTAGCAATTTTTTGGCACTGGCAGATTTAGGGACTAAAAGTGAAAGTTTAGAAGTTATCTTTAGAACAAAAAAAAAAAAAAGGTTCCAACAAAATTGGGACTAATCCTAAAGTTAGAGGGTTTTATTGAATTAGCCCCTTAATGATCTAGGGGTTCCCATTGTAGCAAAGCTCGGATTTATCCTAGATTCGATCATGAAAATCGAGATTTATATAAATCAACGGTTATGATTGAGCCGATTCCTAATTACCCAGGCTCTCAAGTGAAGCTTTTCTCGAAGGAACCTTGAAACGAAGTACTTAAATATTGATGATTGTTGCGGTAGGTCAAAGTAAAAAACAATACGATCTTTGAGAACAATAATCTTAACATGACATCTTGAAAATCTCAGAAAAAAAAAAAAAAAAGCACCATATTTAACTTGTTGAATGACATTCGCTAACATCCCCGTCCGTACTTCCCGTTACTACTTTTTTTCTTATAATTCAATGGCATGAGCAAGTTAGGGAGCAAGTTTGAGAAGTTGACAAGAGAGTTCAAGTGATAAAATGTTTGTCGGAAATGAGATTTTCTAAGCTCTTTTTTATCATATTTCAAATTGCACTAAACATGTGATGAGATTTTTTACAATTCGTAAAATGTTTGTCGGATTTCTAATCTGTCTTTTTCCTATTCTATTTCAGTTCATGCCCGGACGGGCCAAATGTAATGCAATTAATCTGGTTCATTGGATTTTGGGTTCCTAGAAAACGACGGCCTGTTTGGAAAAGTACATTTTACGAGTCAGCACAACATGCCACGTGTGCCGGCGTGCGGGACCCTTAATTGAGTCGTGGGCCGAACGTGTTGCCTTATTTTCATAATTTTAAGGTCGTGGGTCATCTAATTTTACAAGGGCCAATTTAAAAAAAAAAAAAAAAACCTCAAACTTTAAATCAAGTCCTAAATCTGTTCCAAACTTTTTTATCGCAAAAAAATCCCAAACTTTAGATTTAATCCCAAATCTATCTCAAACTTTTCTTATCTTAAAAAAAATCCTAAACTTTAAGTCTAATCCCAAATTTACCTTGAATTTTTTTTATTTAAAAAATGAGTTAATATAATGGAAAACTCCAAACCGGTACACCTATAACAAATTTATCAAAAATTAATTTTTTAACCGTTAATTTTTTAATTATAAAAAATCTCAAACTTGTACACTTATCATAAATTTATCTCAAACTAATTTTTTAATCACCAAAAACCCTAAATTGATACACTTGTGATAAATTTACTATTCGTTGTCAAATTGATAATTTAAATGATACATGACAGTTGATGAGTGTACCAATTTAAAGTTTTACTCTCCATTTGTACCAAAAAAAAAAATTCACCAACTTTTAGTATATTCTCAAATCTATCGCGTGATACAGTCTCAACATAATGTGGCATTTCCACAAAATAATAAATACACATCTATAAGGTGATATGGAAAATTATCTTCAAAATAAAACCGTTCTAGGATTAAAAAAATTAGGGACTACTAACCGTGACTTTTGGACAAAGGGCTAACGGGGGCAAATTTAGGACTATAGTAAAAATGGATGATTTTGTTTTTTGAAAAAAAAAATGGAGTAGATTTGGAATTAGAGCCAAAGTTTGGGGTTTTTTATGAAACAAAAGAAAATTTCATAGCACCACCGGCTGTGGTGGCTCCGCTAGGTAGGCTTCGGGCCTTGAAGAGGGAAGAGGTTGGGAGTTCGAAGCCCGCAACGCAAGTTGCGGGAAGGCCGGGCGGATCATTAGGCGATTTACGTGTGGCGCCGGGGTGGTGGTTTCCCTGCTATCACCACCTGGGGGTTTACGCGGCGGCTGTCGGCCAAGGCGGTTCCTCTAGCACCAAAAAAAAAAAAAAAAAAAAAAATTTCATAGCAGATTTGGGACTATACTTGAAGTTTGGGGTTTTCTCTAAAACAAAAAAAAAAAAGTTTGGCGCAAATTTGGGACTAGACTTAAAATTTGGGGTTTTTTGGTAGACAAAAAAAAGTTTTGGACAGATTTGGGATTGGACCCAAAGTTTACGATTTTTTTTGGAATTGACCCAATTTTATAAAGGGCGAAAGGTTATGTTTGTCTTTTGTGAGTTTCTCTTCTCGTTATAATAATAATTTATCAATAATAATGATGATGACAAGTGATATTATTATTATGCTTATTGTTTTACTATTTTTGATATTTTATTTTGAAATGCGAACATGCGACTTGATTAGTTCTCATGTATGGACGCAAACCCTATCAGGCAATACTATAAATTGACTATTATGAAGGTTCGAAACAAAATCTCGTGAGCTATACATGGAAAATAAATTTACGCTAATCTAATAAATGCATATTGCTTAATCTAAATGATGGTAAATAAATTTTAAAAACGATAATGTTAAGCTAGCAACAAAAATTTAACCACTCACATTAATATAATACAATAAATACCTAAACAATAATTTTTTTTTTTTAACCTTGTGTGCAATATATAGGTGTGAACATGTTTCCATCCAGTTCTTAGTTTCTTTTTTTTTATTAAGAATATTTACTATGCGGTTTGATTCCTAGTTTCTAGGTAGGAACTGGGCGAGACCAAAAACTTACAAAACCCTAAAATAGAAATCAGGAACAGCTTCTGTCATTTGATGAATATATTGGCTGTCATTTTATGGCACTCTTTGACCACATTCTGATGTGGAGGACAGAGATCTATGTACAGCTTCTCTTCCTGGTTTCATTGAATATTGCTGTTGCCTGACACAGAAATAAGGGAACTAAGGTGGACTAGTGCAGAATAAACACGGTTTGCTCTAAATGTTCTTAGATTTGATGTGTGATCTCATGGATGGCCCATCGGAAAAATAGACTTCCCACTTTTGATTGGACTTCTCTTCTTTGTTTACTTTGCGAGTGATGTGATGAGTCTTGAGCACGCCTTCACTTTGGCCGTGGCTCTTGCAGCTGCTGAAAGAGTGCTAAGCTTATATTCTATTGATAGAATCCTGCAGGCTGGGATTCTGATAAATTTATTCGAAAAATTAAAGAAACGGAGACTTGACTTTGTTAGCCATAACGTCAGGAGCTTATACGCAATGTCTGAATGTTTAAGAATGGAAGTTTGTTTTCTCGGCTCCCGAGTAAATCCAGAAAATGACTTTGAAATCTATAACAAGATAGATTCCAGATTTCAAGGTGTGCAAATAGGCTTCATGTTCCAAAAACTAGGAACTAGTTCTGACAAGTATCTTGATTTAAATAGAATCTAGACTGAACCACCGCCCGCAGTGGCCGCGATGGTTAAGGCTTGGTACCCCATCCGCAGGGGGAAGGGTTCGAGACTCCACGTCCGCATTGCACCCTAGGGTTTACTCTCCGCCACGAAGCGGTGCACGGAGGTTCCCTGGGTCAAAAAAAAAAAAAAAAAAAAAAAATCTAGACTGACCCTAAAACTGTTCACCCCTTGTAATATACCAACTAAACGTCCATGATGTGAATAAGAAACAAATTAAATGATGAAAATAAAAAATAACAGTAAATAAATAAATGGGTAATGCCTAAAATCGATGCAAGAAAATGGTGTGGAAAAACTCCATAGTCTTGTATTGGGTTGTGAACGCGTATCAAACTCAATACTCAGATGAATCCAAGAGAGAACATAAGTATACTCATACAAGAAAATTGAATAGTGAAACAAAAGCATGATGTTAAGATGCACATGTGAGTGAGTTATCCTAGAGAAATCTTAAATTGGAGAATTGGTGTAGTACTAAGTAGTTAATATATCTTAGTTTACTCACAACTCGTTGATTTATACTTTTGATTGAAGGTGGGTCCAATTAATTATATTGATGAGTTTAAACTTGGCTCTCTCTTGGTGATTTTCTCGGATATAGGTATTAGGCTTTTTCCCGAGTGTAGGTATCGGATTTTTGTTATACACTCACAACACATAAATCTTTGGTGTTTACCTTAACGTTATCGTGGACGCTAGCCGAATTTGTTCACAGATCGACCTTGGTTTTGACCCGAGAATTTGTTCACGTCTAGGCCTTTGTACTCGCACCACTATCCAAAAGAGCGCGCCCCTGCTCTATACTTGACCGAATTTTGCATGATATTATGGCCCCATCTACATTATTTTTGTGGCCGGAAAATTTAAGTCCCTTGCCTAATTTTTTGCATTCATAGGATTGAAATAACACTCACCATTTCTATATTATTTCCAGCTGAATTTTCCTTTGCTTTTTCCTTTCTTATATTATGACCAAATTCACATTTCCAATCTTGTGCTGGCTGAATTTCGTTGTTCTTTCCTTGGCTTGAGTTACATATCTTCCTGATTCAAAACACCAACTGCATTGCAAATGCAATCCTCGGCCAAGCAAGAAGCAAGATGGGAGAAACCAAACTTCACGAAGGATTGCATTTATAAAGTGAAAAAAGAATTATATGCACCGATTATAAGACGGACGCAATGCAACGTGGCCAATCGATAATTGTACAATGTATTATTGTTCCCAATTGATTTGCAAATTTTAATTCAATTTTTCAATAACACGTCTCTTACCGTAGGCTAGCTCAGCTCCCCCGGTTTTGTTGCAGTGCCGTAATTCAATTTTTCAATAACACATCTATCCTCGTGTCAATGTATTGGTCACCGTGTTCATGGTACTTTCATTTGTTCAAACTTGTCGGGCACTACTTTTTTTAGTTTGAACAAGAATTTCGCTCTTTTTATATGTGGCAAAAGTAATTGACTGTGATGTGAACAAATTATAGTAATTGACTCCGTAGAATATTCTTTATTCACAAATTTTGCCTGCTCGGCTCATAATAGTTCGAAAAGAAAGCAACATAGATTAAAATGAAGAGGTTTCAACACCTACTTTCTACTTCAAACTTTTTCAATATTTTGCTTGGTTTTCATGTGATTTTTTATTGTAGTTATCTCTACATGTTATCCTAAACGAAGAGTGTCCACATTGTCAATGATAGAACCAACTCTGTAAATCTAACTGTTTCTTGTCTTTTCTTTATTCTAATTTGTTTAGACTTAAATAAAAGCAGAACTTCCCGTTAAAGACATTATTCAAAATTAAAACATCTTAAAAATGTATAGTTACGTGTCAACATATAAGTGCGATGAGTTCAAAAGTTTCGGATTGTGTATGAATGCAAAATTTAAATTAAGCAAAAATAAAAAGTAAAATTCAATCCAAAGATAATACCAACTTTTTATATGATGTTTGTCTTTTTTGTATCATCAACTTAACATTATATATATAATGTAGAAAGCAATTCACCACTGCACAAAATGATGTGGCATTTCATATGGTACCATGACAAGATTGCGATGTACAATTAACAAATTAAAATTTCTATATGTTAAACGTATTGTCATATATATATATATATATATATTATGAATCACTTAATTTCTTTTTATACTGGTAATTTCTAACCCGACGAAAGAAAGCATAGTCAATGTTGACTGTAAATAGCAAAGTATGGTCCATACTAATAGCTTTATGTGTAAAATCTATGTCTAATTCACTTGATTCAACTACTAGCCTGTTTGGTTGCATTTGATCATTTAGATTTCTAATTAGGATTAGATTGGATATGATAAGATATAAAATCTAGGGATTTCATTATATCATATCCACTACTTGGTGATTACAGTAATAATATCGGATATATTCACATCATATCACATATAGTGTTTGATATAAACAACGTATTAGTATAAATGTATAAGATGATAAAATTCCTAGCGATACTCTTACCTACTTTATTTTTATTTGCTTTTATTTATTTATTTATTTTCCTCTTTTTGAATTAATTTCTTTTTTATTTCTTCTTTCCTTCCATCATTCTCTAATAAATATTTATTAAATAGTAAACGGTACTAGTATACCTAAAATATTAAAATACCTCAAATATGTAATAACTATACATATATATTTATATTTATATATTGAATTTGTATTATAAAATAGAATTAAATTCGAATATATAAATAAAAATAAGATAAAATTAAAATAACTTAATTGTTATTTTTTATTTTGAATTTCTAATATTAGAATTCAAATATTATTTGTATTGAAATATAATTTTAAGAAATTATTATTCAAAAAATATAACTTTCTTTATTATAATTATTAGAAATCCTATCTACATTTATCTCACTTCTCCATGGGATAATTTTATCCGATCTATACTCTTCATATATCCAACTTTATCCTATCTTGAGCAAGCATCAAATGCAAGATATGATAAATTTTATGAGATTCTGAATTTTATCTTGATGGCCAAACGCAGCTTTTGAGTTATATATATAATAACTAGTTAGAATTGTATTAAAGCCTAAACAATTCCACTCAACAAGTAAATTCACACTTGTTTACAATAGAAAATATGCAAATCATATGTTGTTTTCTTCAACTTAGTGTAAACATGGCAAGATCATTCCCACTAGCACCTCAAGCTGCCATAGAAACTTAGGGTGCGCATGGTAACCCTTCTTGGCCGAGGAACAATTTCATCTCAAAAATAATTCTTTTTTATTTCTACTATAGGGAACAATTTATGAGTAAAATAAGGTGTTTGGTAACTACACAAAATTTTTATTCTTGAAATAGAAAAAGAATATAAATGCATTTGGTACAATTTTTTTTTATTTTTTGTACTAATTTGTTTTTTATTCTTACTCACAGACCACTTGCCGCTAACCGCCCGTTGTCACTGCTTGCCACCCGTTGCCGCAAGATCGCTGGCTGCCAACCACCGGAGGCAGATGGGTAACCACAAGAGGCGACAACCGGTTGGCTGTGGGCAATGGTCAACAGTCGGTGGTCTTGCGGTGACGACTAATGGCGACAGGCGACGAGCAATGGCAACAAGCGACAAGTGGCTAGCGGTTTGCGACCACAAGGTGGCCAGGTGGCAACGACGGCGGCAGCCGGCCGTCGATGGCGGTCATCGGCGATCGGGAGTGGCCGGTGGGCTATGGGCGGCAGCGACGATGGTCGCTATTGGTGGGGCAACAGTCGGCGATGGTTAGCGGTTGGCCAATGGTGGCCGCGGCCAACTGGAGGTGGCCAGCAATTGGCAGGCGACCACCCAAGGCCGCAGCAAGGAAGAAAAACAAAAGAAAAAATTGGCTTATTTCTAGAAATTGTTCCTAGGAACAAGAAGTTAATTTTTTTTTTTAATTTCTTGTTTATGTTCTAAATTTGTTCCTATGAACAAAATTTTTACCAAACGAATTTCTATTCTTTTTCTGTTTCAGGGAGCAAAAGAACATAAATTGGGAGAAATATAAACGTTACCATGCAGACCCTTAAAGATAGATTGGTATTCCAATTTTCAAAGAAGAAAGTTGAATGAGATTATCAAACAATTTCCAAATCAAGACAGATTAACCAAGTAGGAAAGAAGTTTGTTAGTACCAATTTAAGTATTGTAGTGAACCCATAAGTGTATGCACATTTACGAGCATGTAGCATTCAATGCCCCATAACAATGAGTTAATTTGCATAATGAAAGATAAAGTAAGCTACATAATTTCAAATAAAGAAACCATTCAAGATATCAACCAAGTTTTGTCATTCAAGGCTTCACAAATTCTTGTCCGAGTAGGGATCTCACACCACATCATGTTCCCAAGACTAGGGTAAAATAGTTAATAACTTAAAGGGAATAAGAAAATGTAAAAATGGGCTCTGAAAAGTAAAAAAAAGGCAAAAAAAAAATGGGTTTGAAAAGTCAACAAAAGAAGCAAATAGAGAATAGTGGAAGCTTCGGCTGTTTTAAGAAGAGAGAGAGGGAGACCGAGAGCCCACTTCAGGGAAAAGAAAGAAAAAGGAGAGAAAGAAGAGAAAGGAGAAATAAAAAAGGAAAAAGAGGGGGGATTTGGCTTGTATACAACACGGACAACTCGTCAAGCCGACTCACTCCGATTCACAATGCTCGATAAGTGCTTGCACCATTTGTTCGTTCAATTGGAGTGGTTTGGGATTTAGGGCTTAAAATTCGGAATTATTGGAGATTCATATGGCGAAGTCTGATTTTTGAGTTGTTAGGCTAAGTATTTTTGTAGAAATGATAGTTTAAGGTGTTGTGAAACTGTAGGATTTTATAGATCTTGATTTGAGCTTACAATATGCTTGGAATGGAATTTTCAAATTTGACGTGGGTTCTGGATAGAGTTCTGAACAGTAACTTTTGAGCCAAATTTCAATCATTTCCAATGAGGTCTTGGGGCAATAGAGTTTGGTTCTTATAGTATGTCATAATGGCTTTATAAAGACTATAAGTTGGCTTGAAACAGAATTCCAATGAGGAAGTTATGGCATGATGAACTTTATTGTATGGGCCGTGCCTAGCAAACAACAATTGGTTTTCGCTAGAGGCAAGCTTTTTGTTGGCATGTTGGTGTTGTTTTATCAACAAATAGGCATAATATAGTTGAGTTATTCATTAGAATATCATTTTACTTAGTCTTTTGATATTGTTTTTTGGTTATTTTTTAGAAATTCGAGTGCATCAACTCGAGTAACCGCTGTAGTTGGTTTTTGGCTTTTCCCAAGTGAGTGATATTTTTTCTTTGTGTTATAAACTCATGTTTTGAAAAAAAAAATTATGGATTAAGTATGCTATTAGTTAAGAATAACATATTTTGTCACATAAAACAGGATCGAGCCTTTACCATTGTTTTGTTGTTTAAAAAGGAAGTCATCTTTTGACTTCAACTTGGATGATTGATTATAAATGGTTTGTGAAATCTTTTATGAAAGAACCTTGAAAAGTTTAAGATTTATTAATGTGGTTTCAAAAAGTGCTTTGATATTTAAATATCGATTGCTTGTGTTGTGAGATTGATCTTATTCTGTTTGTGGAGTACTAGAGATTTGTCATTGATGATTAATGCTCAGTGTCTTTGTAAATCCTAAGGGGTGTGTGGGTATGCGCATACTAGTATAGGATATCATTATGGGTCAAATAACTGACTAATAATAAGTGAAGACCTAACCAAGTGGGAAATCTTGGTCGCTTTATCACAGGCATTACTCATGACTATGGTTAGATATTTAAGCATGAGATTAGTCAATATAGTAGACCATTGACTTATATTTTTATGATATTGATCAATGGGCTAGACCATTAGGTTTGCTTTGTTATTATCGTGGGTACTTTTGTTATAGATTTATTATGTTAAAGTAAGAAATATCACACTTTGGTATTCAAGGTTTGTTAAATTCCAGATTTTGGTGAAAGTGAGTTATATTTGTGTTTCAAATGTGCATAGTAATTGTTCGGTCCACTTTTTAAAAGAAATGTATTACTCATTAAGCCATGGTAACTCACTACTTTCATCTACTTGCTTCTACAAGTTCTTCAGCAAGCCGCAAGTAGAACGTGAGTATTGCGTTATTGGGGAGGGCTTTTTGATATTAGAGACTTTTTTGTATGAGCTATATATAGTTGATAAGTTTATGAGTTAGTTTTTGATGGAGGCGTATATATTGGTTTGATGATTTGTAGAAAACTTTAATATTGTAACCAAATGACCTCTTTGTCAAATATATATGTGTTGATGTATATATGTTGATGTTAGGCTGAATTTTGGTTATATTAAAACTGCATCCTTTCATGAAAGGACGCCTATGGCATGCCCTTGTTCTTGTTGAGTTTGGATATGACATTTGCTGGTATTAGAACTTAAGTTTTGATTTATTTGGATAGATATGGGATGTTGTGAGATTGTGGGGATAAGTACACTAATGGTGCCATAAGTTATATACGGCGCTCACTTTGGTGCCAAAAGTTTCCGACGGATCACTTAAGTGCCAAAATTTTTGAAAAACGCTTACTTTGGTGCCAACTCCGATCTGGTTAGTCGAAAATCCGACGTGGCATTTTTTTATTAATATTTGAAGCCGATGTGGATTGCCGAAGAATACAATCAGCATGCAAACAACAAAACGACGCCGTTTAGCGTCTTTTCCCCCAAATAAGAAACCCTAAATCCCCAAATTCGAGTAGAATCGGAAATTGAAAACCCTAAATCCCTAATTCGACCAGTTCGAGTGCATACTTCGATTTTCTCTCAAAGTTATCAGCTCGCTCTGGTGAATGGAGAGCAAAAGCTTTAGCAGCGGCTCACATTCCTATAAAAAAAAGTGAATTAGATTGTGAGTGTTACTGTTATTGTGGGTTACCGAGTCCGAGAAGAACATCTGGGACTCAGTTGAATCCCAGGAGAAGATTCCATGGGTGCGGCAAATATAGAGAAGGCTCGAAGTGCAAATATTTCAAATGGGTTGATAGGAAATTCTCTGATTGAGCGACAGAGGTGATCCTAGAGTTACTTGAAGGCCGAAATCAACCTCCACCTGCGTTAATGGACGAGTTGGAGGATGTTGACTCAATGCAAGCTCAAATGAAGGGTTTAACATCTTTGGTCGACCATTTGAAGAGGGAGGTTTCAAGGCTGAAAATTGAAAGAAACTTTTATCGAGCGTTGATTGTGTCCTTATTCTCTTGTGTAGTTTATTCAAATGTGAAGTTAAGTAATGAGAAGAAGTTTGTATGTCTACCATAGTCGAAGTTTGTATGTCTACCATTTTTGTATAAAGTAGAAGGTTTTGTTGTAATCCATGGTAGAAATGCAAAGTTGGAGTTGGAATGCATTAATTATAAGCACTTCAGAAATGCAATTTTTGTTTGCTGCATTTTTTATTTGCCCTCCTGATTTGTGTTAAGAGAACTATACAAAGTACTAGTGATGTCAAGAACAGAGCAAGGAAAGAAAGTGTCGAGAACAGAGGAAGGAAAGAAGCTGACGAAAATGAAGAAAGCAACAATAGAGATTATAGCATGTGTAGCATGTTCACATTGAGGAATCAATATTCAGTTTAAGAGTGTAAAGTCAAACTTTCTATTTTCGTTTTCAGTTAGTTGGTTGGTTTTCATTCTATTGTTATCCTCCAGATTGATATAAAAACCGATGAGCTAAGAGTAAACAAGTAGAAAAGTTCTTTGATGCAAGCAAGCTCTCATTGAATAAGAATACACTTTTTCTCTCTGCATTGTTTTTCATTTTTCTCCCTCTCATTTCCATTTTCTGTTCTATTCATCAAATCTCTTCAAGCTGGTTTGTTGGTTTGCTGCAGTTGCAAACTATGCTAAAATGGAAGGTTGGAGTTGGAATGCATTAGTTCTGAGCACTTTTTATTGTTTAGTTGTGTATTGGCAATGTTTGTTTTGGTTAGTTTTTGCTTCAAGTAGAATGGTTGCTGCATTTTTATCGTTGTAATGGTTTGCTTGTTTGCTGGTTTGCTGCAACTGCAAACCATGGCAAAATTAAGGGATGGTGGCAAATTAACGATTGGTCATTTTAGTGCCAAAAGTTGTAAATAATGATCACTTAAGTGCTAAGTTTTTATAAAAGTGATCATTTAAGTACCAGTCGTGATTACAAAGTGATCACTTCTGTTGCACAAGTTGTAAATAGTGATCGCTTGAGTGCCAATTTGAAACTTGCACCAGTCGTGGTGCATCCTGCATCTTGTTCTTGCACCAGTTGGCTTGCTGGTGCATCTTCTTGCAACACAACAGCCTTGCAACAAGATGCAGTAGTACCCAAAACTGCATCTTATTCCAGCACATATAACCAGAACCCCATAGATAGCATCAACGCAACAACTACATCATATTCCAGCACTATTGAATGAAATCGACAGATAGCATCAACGCATCAACGACTTCAACCAGCAACACTATATGCACACATTCAAATCTAAAAATAAATAATAGCAACCTCATAAGAACATTGCACCAACAGCAAAATATACGTAAAACAGCTATTGTCATTGATATTGATTGATTGTTTACAAAAGAAAAGAAAACATGAACTTCACTCCCCAATCATGAAGGTTAAGCACCCTCTTAAAAAAACCAATGGCAATATGGAGGCAGCAACTACCATCGGTGATATAATATCCAGCACCCTCCTAAAAAAGAAAACATAAAAAGATGCGACCATGTCCAGCACCACATAAAAATAAACATAAACTATGTCTAGCACCCTCCCATCAGCAGCACCACATAAAAAGAGACCAAGTCCAGCACCGTTCCATCAGTCAATATGGACAACACCCTGATCTCCTTTTCGTCTTGGGGTTTTGAATTGATTCATAATCCGAGCACTCTTTTGAACTGGATATGCAGGTTCTTTAACTGCGCGTTCAGTCACCTCCTTTTCCTTGTTTTTGACGGTGGCTATTCTTGTTCTAGCACGTGTCATGTGTTGGTCCATATCATCACTATCGCGTCCAATCGTTGGTTGAGATGGAACTGGTGCTGGGTTCTGTTTGGATGGCTGTTTTGCAGCTACTCTCACTATCTTCTTCTTTAGAGCACTCCTCTTTGGCTGCGCCCTTGATTCTTAAGTTGGCCCACCTTGAGAGAAAAGTACCTCCGAAGTTCTCCCAAGCTACAAGAACATAGTGATATTGTCAACCAAATGAATTGAAGTACAACAAATTAAATGCATGAGGCCTACAAATCTTACATTCAAAATAGTCATTCAAGTTCGTTCATCTGTGTAAATCCCATAACCATATTGCCTTAATTTTTTTCCAATAGCCCCACTTGTTCACTGTGGTGCATCATTTTCAACAGCAACAGATGGGGGAGCAGCCTCTGCAACTTGTGCAATTGCTCGTCTTTTCACCTGAGAAACACATAACAAATTTAAAATTCAGCCCATAAAAGACAAACACAGCAATGTACAACTTACATGAACTTTTTTTCTTCTCGTTTGCTCAACGGTGGATTCAGTTGTTGTTGCTGTCTTGCCCATTCCAGTCCTTGTCCCTACACTTGAGCCTACAACAGGGCCTTTTTCTGGCCCTTTAGAAGGCCTTACAACAATGTACTATATCAAGATCATGACCAACTACAATGAATAATTAGACATCTACTCATTTTCATGGTGAAAACAAATGGAGAAAACTTATCAAATTACAAATGTATGATAGAGGAAAAGCACAAAAGAAGCCAGTGCACATGGTCAACCATCAAACTCTATAGAATATGAAATGTAAAGTTACTGAGGTAAAGATGATACTTACCTTACAACAAGGCTTTCTGTTTGCCCTTTAGTAGGCACTACTGCGGGGCCTTTTGTCCTATCTTCACTAGGCCCAACAAGAAGCTCTTCAGTAGAGCCTTCTATCCTACCTTCAGCCATTACATCTTGATGTTGATGCTACCTTTTCAGCTCACAACCTGTGCCATTCCTTGCGGCAATATGAGCATTTCATCTTTGAGCCAGTCCTACTCATCCTCTGACTTAATGCCTCTTCCTACTGCATTCTTATTTTCTTTTTTGGCCTTCCAATTTGCTTCTTCAATGGCAAAGGTAGAGGGCTTTCATGATTTGTTGGCTCCCAAAATTTGCTGCTTTTGATAGGCTGCATCATGAATTGGTATGAAGCAAGGTATGAGCTTTTTTTGTACCAATCATGTAGGTAATCATCTGGATTTTCTTGCTTCATCTGAATAGCACAAATTGCATGGGCACAGGGAATTCCATTCAATTGCCAGGCTCGGCATGAACACTTTCTTCTATCCATGTTGACAACATACTTATCCTGATTTTGAATAATCTCATATCCATTATCTCCATTCCAAACTGGATGGCAGAACCTACTAGCAGCAATGTTTGCATCTAATCTCTTCATAATCCTAGGGCCACAGTCTCTAGTCCATTTCGTAGTCTCATCTCTTTGCCTATGCAGTCTAGTCATCACCATCACTCGAAAATCATCAAGCATGCTGATGATTGGTTTGCACCTGGCCTCTAAAATTCTGCCATTGAAAGCTTCGCTGAGGTTGTTATCAATGATATCACATTTGAACTCTTCGCTGAAGAAGGCCCGACACCAGTGCTTAGCTTCTATCTGGAAGAGTGCATCAAAACCTTCTTTTGTTAGCTGCAACAATCCTTGTTTGGCTAATCTGAAATCAATCATGTTAGTACTCTTTGCTATCTGCCAAAACTGCTTCTAAAGCCTATCTCCTTTGAAGTTTCTTGACCAGTCTGCATATATGTGCCTCGCGCACATTCTATGCTCAGCATGTGGCATCAACTCAGCCAATGCAGGAATAAGTCCCTACAAAAATTCAAACCAATAAATACAAGTCAGGAAAAATATGCAAATGATTAATATTAAAAAGGAGTGAATTAATTGACAATGAAATTATCTTATGTTGGTCGCTCATGAATGCCCATCCTCCCCCATCGGTTATCTCAAGGTCAGCCATTAAATTTTTGAGAAACCGGGACCAAATATCCTTGTTCTCTATCTTCACCACCGCCCAAGCTATCGGAAACATTTGATTATTGGCATCTCTCCCCACAACAGCCAACAACTCCCCCTTACACAAACCCTTTAGAAAGCATCCATCCAATCATATAACTCTTCTACAACCAGCCAAGAAGCCCCGTTTGCATGCATCAAAACAGACATAAAATCTATCAAATCTATGCCCAAGATCAGGGAGTGGCCTCTCCACAACCTCTACATACACCCTACTAGATGGGTTTTGAAACATGCATTCGCAAAGCATAGTCTCATACCTGCGCATATTCTTCTTTATACCCACCCATCAGTATTTTCATCACCCTCATCTTAGCTCTCTTTGATTCCTTGACACATTAACCCCTACTTGCTCCTTCACTAACTGTTGAAATTGAGGACTCTTGATCCCAGGCATTGCTTTGATAGTGTTGAAAAAATACTTCGATAACCACACACTCATTATCATTTTATTGTTAAAAATAATTGGACAAGTATGTTCCTCCCGCAAGGACCTAATCTGGAATGACCCATTCTTACTCAGCGCGCCATAGAGCTTCCATAGACAATTGGGTTGTGAGCACTTAACTCTCACAAATTCCTTCGTGTTTCTAATGAATTTAACACTCCTCTGTTCACCAATGAAGTTCTTCACAACAGCTTCCTTGAATTGTTTGGCATTGTCAAATCTCATGCCCACAAACAAAATAGGCTTATCAACAGCCGGATCATGGCAAGGGTATTCACTTTTTCTTGGACGAGCAGATTCTTCATCATCATTGTCAAGCTCATTCTCCGAACCAGCAACTTCATCGCTGCAGCTTTCTTCATCTTCACTTCTATTACCTTCAGATGGAACTCCATCCCCATTTACTCGCTCGGGCCTCTTTGCTGAAGGTGTAAGTTTTTTTCTCAGAAATTCCCTTTGCTTTTGTCTTGATTGTGCGAGTTCATCATCATCTTCGTCACTTATGAAATTCGAAGCAAAATATTCATCTTCCGATTCACTGGATAAAGCAATTTCCCATTCTAATCCAATGAAGTCCTCATCACCCAAATCTTCACCCAAATCTTCACCCAAGCTTTTAGGACATGTCACTATTTGTTCATCTCTATCAATGTGAGTTCTCTCCCTTTCATCCCCGACCTGATTACTCGCTTGAATAGGATCCCTCACTTCTCCTCTTTCAGTGGTGGTCTGCTCATCCCCATCCCCATCCTCATCCTCACCATCCTCATCATCATCCTCATCCTCACCATCACTATAATACTCAACATATACCTTAGCTTCTTCGCCGTGAAGATAATAGTAAATAATATCCTTAATACCATTATCGTCATTAAAAAATCTCAACTCATCCTTCAATTCTTTCCCAGGAACACAGTAATGTAGTTTTTGCACTTTGCATTGTAAAAAATACACCAAATCCCTTAGAAAATCAATATATGATGGCTTCCGAACATTGACATAAATAGTACCTTCATTTCCACCAGTATATTCCCAATCATCGGTGCCAATAAGAAACTCTCCACCATAGCAAACAATGATGCCT
Organism: Eucalyptus pumila; assembly: GCA_016097595.1. Lineage (NCBI taxonomy): Eukaryota > Viridiplantae > Streptophyta > Magnoliopsida > Myrtales > Myrtaceae > Eucalyptus > Eucalyptus pumila. The sequence goes on from CM027847.1 coordinate 23,113,090, forward strand.
ACCTAATTCGCGTCCATGTCGATGCTGCACCCAATAAAAAAAAAAAAAACAAATGTCATTACTTGTTGGGACCACATGACAGAATCAGCAACTTCACATGGAGGTCATTGTCATTTTGTTGTCAAGAAACAAATGCAACTAATCTCTCCAATTCAATGCTTTTACAGAAACAAAAGAAGCCAAGTTGAATAATCAAAGTGAAGTCCCACCACCCATTTTTCAATTCAATCACATTCGGTCCCCTTGTTTCCCCCATAGAAGCAGTCCAATTAATTAAATAAATTCGGTCCCACCACTGTTTCCCCCCGAGTCGAGCCACATTTTCCCCTCCGCGCCCTATTTTTCTATTCGGTCCCCACAAAAGAAAGGGAACGAACGACGAAACCCTCAAATTTTCTATTCGGTCCCCATGACTTTCCCCACGACTTTCCCCCTGAGCCAAGCCCTCAATTTGCCCTCCACGCCCTAACTTGCTCGATGGAACCCTAAATTTTTCAGTAAATTGAGTGAGTGACAGTTGAGGACGCAACCAGTGAATGATCGTGAACGACGTTGCAACTACAGCGGAGGCCGAGCGACAGCGGCCAAGCGATGGCGACCGAGTGACGGCGGGCGAGTGAACAACAGTGGGTCAGCGAGCTATGGCCGGCGGCATCGAGCGAGAACCCTATACGAACACCTTTTTTGGCCCACGTCGTTTTTTACTGTATTGAATCCACTATACGACGATCGTTTTGTAGGTAATCCACGTGGAATGGTAAAACGGCATCGTTTCTTATGAAGAAAAGGAAACGGCGTCGTTTTATGCCATCCACCGTGGATAATATTAAGAGTTGTCGAATTTTTTTTAAATATAAATGCCACGTAATTATTTTGGCTGGAATTTCTCGCCGGTGGCACCAAAGTGAGCGTTTTTTCTCCGATTTGGCACTTAAGTGATCCGGCGGAAACTTTTGGCACCAAAGTGAGTGCCGTACACAACTTATGGCACAATTAGTGTACTTATCCCTGAGATTGTGTGATAGATATTTAATATGTTAGCCATTTAGATACTGAGTTGCAACTCCATTCTTTGATTCAAGTGATAATGCATGATTTTGAGACACTTTCCTCACTTCGTAAAAATAGTAGAGGCAAGCAAGTTGTTGCCCCTAATGCCAGAGACTTAACTCAAACTTCTCGAGATGCAGCTTTAAGGAGGAGATAGGAGGATCAATATGATAGGAGTTTTAACACACGTGAAGCTAGGTAAGAGAATCAAGAGCCATTTCTTTTTACCGAATTTCAACAAGCAATGATCCATGGGTATCGTCAAGCAAAAGAATTAAGTGAAGATGGAGTAGCTGGCTCATGTACCTTCGCCCAATTTAGAATGACGGATTCACCTAAGTTTGATGGGAAGTTGGATCTTTCAAGGCTAACGATTGAATTAGAAACATGGAGGGGATGTTCAGAGCTGAGAATGTTTGTGATGATAAAGAAGTCAACTTCGGCACTCGATGCCTTGGAAGTGAAGCTATTGGTTGGTGGGAAGGAATTAGATCGACCCTTAGAAGTAATGATGCAATTATTTCATGGAAAGATTTCACTGAGGCTTTTAATGCCTAATTCTTTCCAAAGTCCTTCAAAGTGAAGATGAGAAGCGACTTTGTCAATATATCTCAAGGTAGCTAAATAGTTATGGAGTACGCAACCTGCTTTAATTAGTTAAGTAAATTTAAGGATGGTTTTGCCACCAATGAAAGGCATAGAGGTGGACATGTTCACTGCAGACTCCAATTGGACATTCAACTGTACACATACCTCTTGAACTAACAACGCACAAAAATGTTTTGAATCGAGTGATTAGGGTCGAGTAAGACATTTTGGAGTGTGATGCACAAGGTGCATCTCAACATAAAAAATGGAAACCCGCTGATTATCAGGATAATTGAACAAGTGGCAGCGAAAAGCAAAATTTTTTTAACCAGTCAAGAAAGTCCAAAATTCAAGGTAATTTAGGCCCTTATGCTACCTGTGAGAGACGTCATAGCCATCCTAGTTACCACAAGAGAGGATCATGTTTTCTTTGTGGAAAAATGGGACATATAACCTGTGATTGTCTTATATAGAAGAATTCCCCTAGGAATGGTAGAACATGTTTTGCAACTGGGCAACTTGGACATTTGGCATATACTTATTCTATGAGGAAGACTGCCCCACCAATTCATAGGCTACAAGAAAGCCAGCAAAGGTAAAGGGCGACTAAAAAAGTTTTTGCGATGACAAAAGAGGACGTTGTGGCTTTTAACATAGTTATTGCAAGTAATATTTTTGTCATCTCATAATACACTTATGCATTGTTTGTCCCAGTGCCATGCATTCCTTTACTATCATTGCTTTGCAAGGAAAATTGATGTACTGCCTAAGCTTCTATAATATGAATTGCATACTAATGTTTCCATTGGTAATTTCTTAATTGCTAACCGTGTTTTCAAGAACTGTTTGCTCTGGATTGATGATGTACTATAGCTAGCTTGTGAATTTGGTGAAGTTAAATATACCGGATTCCAATGTTATTCTAGGGATGAATTGGTCATTAAAATATTATGCTATTGTTGATTTTTATTCAAAGAATGTTGTCTTTTGACCTTCAAATCAACCCGAATTCTCTTTTTCATAAAGTTGTAAAGGCACTTCTGTAAGATTAATTTCAGCTATGTAAACAAGGAAGCTTTTGAGAAAAGGTTTTTGTGGTAATATTTGTGTAAAAGACACAAGTAAGGAAATGGTAAAACTAGAAAATGTTCATATTGATAGAGAATTCCCTAATGTATTTCTTGAATATTTACCTAGCTTGCCTCCTGATAAAGAGATTAAGTTCTCCATCATTTTAATGTTTTGTACGACACCTATCTATAAGACATCGTATTGGATGACACCTTCTGAATTGAATGAATTAAAAACACAACTGCAAAAATTTTTGAATAAAGATATCATCACATCTAGTGTATCGCTTTAGGGATTTCCTATTCTATTTGTGAAAAAAAGGATGATAGTATGTACCTTTGCATAGACTTCGGAGAACTCAATAAGGTGACAATAAAAAACAAATATCCTTCACCCCGGATTGATGATTTATTTGATCATCTTTAAGGAGCTCCGGTGTTTTCTAAGATCGACCTTTGTTTTGGGTATCATCAGTTGAAGATAAAAGTTTATGATGTCCCAAAGACTGCTTTCAAAACAAGTATGGGCATTATGAATTCCTTGTCATGCATTTCAGGTTAACAAATGCATCAGCTACTTTCATGAATTTGATGAACAGAGTATTCAAGCAATTTCTTGACAAATTTATTGCGGTATTCATTGATGATTTTTTTTTGTATTTGAGGAGTTTGGATGAAGACAGACAACACTTAAGGCTTATTTTGCAAACTTTACATAAAAAGAAGTTGTAAGCTAAATTCAATAAGTGCAACTTCTAGCTTGATCATATAGAATTCTTGGGTTATGTAATTTTAAAAAAATGGTATTTTAGTTGACCCAAAGAACATTGAAGCAAGTTATTCAATGGAATCATCTTACTAATGTCACCAAAGTGAGAAGTTTTCTCGGATTAGCAAGTTATTATAAGCGATTTGTGAAAGGGTTTTCTAAGATTGCTAGTGCACTTACTCGCCTAACTCAAAAGGGAGTTAAATTTGTATGGTCAAATCAATATCGGCGCAATTTTCAAGAGTTGAAGAGGCAGTTAGTGTCAACTCCTATATTAACCTTATCTTTAGGAATTGGTAGTTTCATAATTTACTGTGATACATCTAAGGAAGGTTTAGATTGTGTTTTTTTGCAAAATGATGAAGTTGTGGCTTATGTCTCTAGACAGTTGAAAGTTTTCAAGAAGGACTATCCTACTCATGATCTGAAGTTGGTAGCAGTTGTATTTACCTTAAAAATATGGCGACGCTACTTGTATTGTGAAAAATGTGAAGTTTTCACAAATCACAAGACTTCGAAGTATATTTTAACTCAAAAAGAACAGAACATGAGATAAAGAAGATGGCTTGAACTTTTGAAAAATTATGACTTATCCATCAATTACCAATTAGGTAAAGCTAACATGATAGCTGATGCCTTAAGTCGTAAGTCTTTTGAAAATGTTGTAGCATTGCTCACTTCTCAAAAGCTTATTCTTGAGGATATGAAAAAGTTAGACCTGGAGGTATTGGTAATATCAGCTCAATACTCAATTAGCTAATCTTCGACTACAACCAATGTTAATTAATAGAATCAAGGCTAAACAAAATGAAGATCCTTAATTAGGGAAGATCAAATAAGGTGTAGAAGCTAGGAAACAAGACGGCTTTTGTAACAACCTCAATTTCGACCTGTATTTTAGTCATGACTAAGAAGCCAAGGATCGGTACACGATGTCGGGAATAGACCATAAGTTGACCCAAGGGTTGGTTTTGAGCCATTTAACCCGTTTAGGAAATAGGCAACTAAGGACTGATTATATTAGGATAGAGTATTTGACCATGAATAAGTTATTTGACTATAATGATTGGTAGTGGGACAATCATGCATCATCACATATTGAACAATGGACGGTTATGGATCAATTATGCACGGTCGTGTACTGGTTGCGAGTGACTCCATACAATCACCGCAGGTCGTGAATAACCTTGAATTGATTCAATGTGACTGTGTGTGAAGGTGGATCAATTGATCCCACACAATTACGTAATAATTCACTGTAGGTTGTGAATGGTTGATTCAATGTGACTATGTGTGAAGGCGGATCAATCGATCCCACATGATTACATAATAACTAAGACTCAACCATGGGTCGAATAAATTCAACATGGATCGAGTTTCAAACTAGCCATAGATTATGGCACATGACCTTGGACCAGCTAGGGGACCAATTGACTCGCCTAAGGGTTGGACTTTGGACCCATCCAAAAGCCCCTTTACATGGGAACGGAGATATTTGAATTTGGCTTTGCCAATTAAGCTCAGTTGCATTTGGTTTCGTTCAATCATGGCTTAGGCACAAACCTCTGACCAAATAAGATAATTTAGACTCGATTAATTCCCACCCAATGAGATGGCATTCAAACTTAGATCCCATAGTGCATTTATTGCTTTTGGAAGCTAATAATTAAATGCAATATTGACTTAACAAGACACATGGCAAGAAATGGTTTTGCCTCTTAAAGTTATTGATGTTCTTTGGCTTCTAGCACATTATTATGGGATAAGTCACATGCCTAATGAGAGTCCTTAGAGAGCAAGATAACTAGGTCTTAGACTTCATAATGGACAAAATCCAAGGTCATTGATGGAGAGGATGACTTTAGCGCTTATGTGTCCCTATTAGATTGGGGCCATTAATTCCCCCATTTGGAGACTTGCAGGACAAGATTATCCAACCATTAATACTTCTTCACTCAAGATTAAGTAGGTCACCACTTCATCCTTCATATACTTGCCACATTTGGTTTCTTAAGTTCTGACTTAGATCTCCAATTTTTCAAAACTACGTTGGACATTCATAGTTTTCCAATTTTATAGAGCTTTTTGTGTTTTGAATTTGGTGAAACTTCCATCATGAAAATTGTTTAAAACATCTTGATCTAAAACATACTTTAATTCAGGTTTTTTTTTAGGTATACTATTTGATACGAGAGCCTATTCCTTTACCGCATGAATCTGTCCAGTGCAATAAAAACGATGACTAGGTTGTCTTTTTGATTTTTTATAAAAAATTTCTTTTGGAATCTAAACATGTTTCCTTTACAAAAGTTGTAAATGACATCCATGTTTACAATATATCAAAATTTTAAAGTTTTTTATGAAAATTTGTATTTCAAAATGGGTTTTCCTCTATGGTTGTTGAATCTATTCGACAGACAAATTGATGGGTTGTGTTCGGTGATTCGCGGCTCTTTCCATAGAAAGAATTTGAATTGGCTTCCTCTATGAAAAATATTATTTAAGGTCTTCTTTATAACTATTTAATTTTTATAATTTTTTGAACTCATTTGATAAGGTAATGACACTGATTTTTAAAGTTGCTCGAAACTGTTCTTCACTCTAGAATAGGAGGGCCACATGCCCAAGCTTGGAGGACAAGTCATTTTAGAACTTTATTGTCTTTAAGATCAAGTTGTCTTAAATGACTTTGGACAGTAGTTAGTTAATACAATAGGTGAGTCACATGTCCATGTGTCCCTAAAGAGCTTAGGCTAATAAATTCCCCTAAGTTAAGACTTGAAGACCAAGTTGTCTTCCATTTAATCCTCCTTTAATGCTTCTTGACTTGAGACAATTAGAAGCTTGGCCTATTAATAGAGGCACACCCATTCATTTCCCCAAACCTTAGCTCATTTCCTCTATTCCTCCCCTCTCTTGCACGTCCTCTCTCTCTCTTTCTCTCTCTCTCTCTCTCTCTCTCTCTCTCTCTCTCTCTCTCTCTCTCTACCACTTCCTCCCTTGCCGCTCACCTCTTGCATTTAGCCACCACTTGGCCATGGTCACCACTTGAGGAAGTGGTAAGTGAACTCACTAATATTTGGTTAGGGTGTTGTGTTATGCGAGTCTAAGTGTGTAGCGAATCCTTATTTGAAATTGTTTGGAACTTCGTTCTTACTTAATTGAAGTTCAGCTAATGCTCGTTTAGTTCGATTTAAGTCGTGTTCTTGTTGGATGAGTTCGGATCTTTCTTGATGAGATTTGGCTTGTGCTTTGGCTTAAGTTGTTTTAGAAGAAGCCCAATTCATGTTCTTATTTGATAAGCTTGGTTATGCTTTGATTCAAACCAATTTGGAAATTGTTTTTGTGAAAGCTTGTTATTTCCTTGCAAAACTATTTCACAAGTGCATGTTCTAGTTTATGCCCCGACCTTCGAAAAAGGGTTTTATCGGCCTTGAACGAATGTGAAATCACAATGGATTAGTCATTTCTTGGTCTCAATGTGATATTGAGGCGTATCATTCCTAAGCCAAGTTTGGTACCAGGTTGGTGATCATGTCACAACAGGCTAGTCCTTTCTTGGTCTCAGTGCGTTATTGAGGTGTATCATTCCCAAGCCAATTTTGGCACTAGGATACTGAAACTTGTCGGATCAAGCCACAATCCTTGATTCGCACTCGACATGTTCAACATTTGATTCTGATGAGTCATTTCACAAACTTATGCATAACACGTCTTCAGGCTCTTGAATTAAAAGTGAAGAGAAGAACCGAATTGTGATGATAAATACATGGTCATACAAGGGACTAATTTCTAACTGTCGATTGATGGATTTCGGCAACGTTGCTGATGGATTCAATGGAGGATATTATGGGACATTCCTAGATTAAGTTTGGATGCCTGACAGACTCATTATTGGAGGATCACTGTCACCCTTGGATTAATGAATGTTGCTTGATGGATTTTAGATGCTCATTAGATTCGAAAGAGTCGATGGATTTCAGCTATTAATGAATGAACCTTGTGTACATGAGTTCTTCATATTATGAAATGAATTTTGGTTTATGCTTGCATATTATTGGTTGAGCCGTGAGTTCCTCATGTTGTGGGATGAATTTTGGTTTATGTTTGCGTATTATTGAGTGAGGCATGAGTTTCACGTACTATGGAATGGATCTTGGTTTACGCTTGCATATTATTAAATGGGGATTTCTCATGTTCTCATTAATAACAAGGCTTTTGTTTTGCTATTAATTTATAATCAACATATGTTTTGAACAAGTTATGCTTTTATTGAAAGGTGATGCATCCTTCTACTCAGAAATCAGTGAATTTACTTGTTGAGTTTATAACTCACCCCATTTTTTTCCTCAAATTTGTAAGTATGAAAGTCTCCCCTTTTTGAGTTGTAGTCTCACTAGAGTAGCTAGAGATTCCCCGGCCTGTCTTTTTGAATGATGTACAATGGAAGGAAATAGCCCCATAAATAAGGGCTTGTAAATATACTAATGTAATATAGTAGCAACATGCTTTGTGTACTGTTTTCCTGGCTGCTTGATTGTTGTGTTGTCAAAGAGATGGTTGTTATATACACTTCTGCATGTACTTAAATTGAAGATTAAAAAGAAATGGGACGGTGATCAGCCTGGGATGTCATAAAAATAAGCCCCACTGCTCGTGACTTTGGAGATGAAATTGGGGTCATTACAACTTTATTATCCACGTGGACGGGTCGTTGAGGTTTGGTGGTTGTCTATGTGATTTCAATAATTGTAGGAGATATTACAGGAAACTCATTGCACTAGATTCTCAATTCATTTGGGAAGCACTAAGATATACAGCGATTTAAGAGAAAAATTCGGGTGTATCAATATGAAAAAAGATATTGTGAAGTTTATCGACCAATGTCTGATTTGTCAACAAATAAAAATTGAGCATCAGAAACTAGGTGACCAATTGCACCCACTTGAAATACCTAAATAGAAGTGGGAGCATATTATCATTGATTTCATCATCGATTTACTGAGAACGTCTAGTGGTAAGAATGTTATATAAGTGATTGTCGATCGATTGACTAAATCTACACACTTTCCGTAATATTGATTCAGCCTTTCACTTGAGGACATGGTGAAGTGGTACATTAATGAGATAGTAAGACTTCATGGAGTTCCAATTAAGTATTATTTTCGATAGATATTCTAGATTTATGTCTAACTTTTGGAAGAGTTTACAAGGGGCGTTAATACAGCTTTTTACAAGTAGATAGATGGTCAATTAAAGAGAACCATTTAGACATTAGATGATATGCTATGATCTTGCATTATTGACATTGGTGGTTCATGGGACGAACATTTGTACTTGACTGATTTTTCTTATAGTAATGGCTATCATTCCAACATTAAGATAGCTCATTTAGAAGCTTTGTATATTAACTAGCCTCGAGTACATACAACAATCAAAAGAGAAAGTCAAGCTTATTCTATAATGTTTGAAAACTGCATAAAACTGTTAGATAAGTTGTGTAGACCTCAAAAGGTGCAAGGTAGAATTTAATATGGGAGAGCATGTATTCTTGAAGGTTTTCCTATGAAAGACATAATGAGATTTGGCATGCATGGAAATCGAGTCCAAGGTATGTAGGACCTTTCTAAATATTAGAAAGGGTTAGTGAAATTGCTTATAAACTGACTTTACCACTAGCATTATTTGGAGTGCATAATGTGTTCCATGTATCCTTATTACAGAAATATGTGCCAAATTCTAATCATATACTAGATTTTACATAGTTGAAGTTGAGAGAAACTTAACGTATGAAGAGTAGCCTATTCGTATTGTCAATAAGAAAGATTAGGTGTTGTAACGACACACCATCCCTTAGGTGAAGATTTAGTGGCAAAACTATATTGAGAGGGAGGCCACTCTGGAGATTGAGGAGGAGGCAATATACAAATACCCTCACTTGTTTCATGATTGAAGTACTTGTAAATTTCTAGAATGAAATTTTTTTAAGGAGCGGAGAATGTAAAATATGAGCTTTGAAAAGTAAAAAGGACAAAAAAAGAGGTTTGAAAAGTCAAGAAAAGAAGTAAAGAGAGAACAGTGGAAGCTTCGGCTCTTTTAAGGGAGAGAGAAAGAGAGAGAGAGAGAGAGTGGGAACCCACTTTAGGGAAAAGAAAGAAAAAGGAGAGAGGAGAGAAGAGAAAAGAGGAAGAAGAAAGGAAAAAGAGGGGGATTTTGTGTGTGCACGTTTTGGACAACTCATCAAGCCGACTCAACTTTGATTCGTAATACTCGATAAATGCTCACGCCCTTTGTTCATTCAATCCGAGTAGTTTCGAATTTAGGGCTTGAAATTCAGAATTAATGGAGATCTGTGTAATGAAGTCGGATTTTAAGTTGTTAAGCCATATATTTTTATAGAAATGATAGTTCATGGTGTTGTGAAACTGTAAGATTTTAGGATCTTGATTTAAGCTTACAATTTACCTGGAATGAAATTTTCAAGTTCGATGTATGTTCTGGACAGAGTTTCAAACAATAACTTTTGAACCGAATTTCAATCGTTTCCGACAAGGTCTTAGGGTAGCTGGGTTGGGGTTCTTATAGTATGTCAAAATGGCTTTCTATGGACTATAAGTTGGCTTGAAATGGAATTATGTGGAGGAAGTTATGACATTATGAATTTTAACATACAAGTTGCGCCTAGCAAACAACAATAGGTTTTTGTTAGAGGCAAGTTTTTCGTTGGCGTGTAGGTGTTGTTTTATTGACAAATAAGCATAGTATACTTGAGTCGTTTATTAAAATATAATTTTACTTAGTCTTTTTATATTGTTTTTCGGTTAGTTGTTAGAATTCGAGTGTGCCAACTTGAGTAACCACAGTAGTTGGTTTTTTGGCTTTTTCCAAGTGAGTGACATTGTTTCTTCTTTGTGTTTTAAACTCATGTTTCAAAAAACATTAGTGACTAAATATGTTATGAGTTAAGAACATCATCTTTTGTTGCATAAAATATGATCAAGCCTTTATTGATGTTTTGTTGTTTAAAAGGGGAGGTCAACTTTTGACTTCAACTTGAATAATTGATTATAAATGGTTTGTGAAACTTTTTATGAAAGAACCTTGAAAAGTTGATGATTTATTAATGTGGGTTTGAAAAGTGATTTGATATTTAAATATCGATCGCTTGAGTTGTGAGATAAAAAAATTTGGTATGAACTATATATAGTTGATGAGTTCGTGAGTTAGTTTTTGGTGGAGGTGTATATATTGGTTTGATGATTTATAGAAAACTTTGATATTATAACCAAACGATCTCTTTGTCAAATATATATATATATATATATATGCGAATGTATATGTTGATATGAGGATGAATTTTGGTTATGTTGAGACTGCGGCTTTTCGTGAAAGGACGGCCGTATCATGCCCTTGTTCTTGTTGTGTTGGGTGTGACAGAAAATAGCCTTTTACTCTGGCTAAAGCAATAAAGAAAAGAAGGAAAATTGTCACTAAAGTGAAGTCGTGAGATAAGAAGCCATCAACATATTGCTCTAGGCAAACAACAGTCTTAACTCCTTTACTCTTTGCTATTTATGTCCAAACATATAGGTACCTAATCTTCACAATGAAGATGGAATTAAGTTACTCTGCTAGTTGGATATCATTGTCATAACCAAACTTCCTCAGGAATGGTCCAAGTTGTCTCCAAATGTCCTCTTTCTATGAACAGATGATAGAGAAGAAGGAATCCTGTCAATATCAGCCCACGTTCATTGGTGCCTTCAGATGACAAATCTTGAACGATCCTCTTGATTCCTGCTATTTCAGAAGGTTGTAGAGGCGCATTAAAACATTTGTCCTGTCGAACATATGAACATATGAACAGAAGATATGCTTGCTAAGGGTTCCTTAAAATAGCTAGGGATGATCCTTATTTATCAGAACTTCTTGGCACTTAAGCAGTCTCTATCTATATACATGAACTCCCAAAGAAGGAAAAGAAAACATCGTCAGATGCAAACCAACTTGCAAAAGAAAAGACACATTAATGCAAGCACAAATGCAAACCTAAAATTCAGATAGCTCTACATCACTAAGGGCACCATCCCTATCATAATCGCAGAGAATGAAAATCCACTCTAAGGCTTCGACAAAACAAGGCTTTACAATTCGCTCTCCGAATCAAATAGTAGGCCGGTTTGATGAAGAACAGCCCTTTGTGTATAGGAGAAAACCTCTGGAATCTACAGGGAGAAAATTCTCGACAATGACAGAATGTTATTGGATCACTATAACTAATACAAGAGAGCTGAGCATTCATACAAACCTGAAATAGATTGTAAGCCAAACACTCAATACAAGTTTCGACCTCCTGGACTTGCAACATTATCAGCATCCCTACGTGGTCCAAGTTAAGTTGCCGATTCTCATCTCTCAAATCTAGTTCATAGCCCATCACTATAACTGGGACTGTTACCTAAAGATGACATTTAAGAGATTTCTGACAGTGACTCAAACACCAGAACAGAAGCCACTTCACAAGGCTTTGCCTATCAAAGTGAACTCGATGTGCTTGACTTCCGCAACCGAGAGTAAAAGTTTCAAAAGGAAGTTGCAATTCTTTCCCATGGCAAGGAATCAAGAAACAAAGGGACAACCAATTTACAATGCCGAACCTCTAATCGACGAAGTTTTGGAAGCCAAAAGGTACTGAATCGAAGAAGGGTAGCAGGCTGATCACATGCATCCGTAAGAACCACAGCATCGGCCCGCCTCAGCTCTTCACCCAGAGTCCTCCCTGTCCACCACTCTTATTTCAGATTCATGCAAAAACAGATATTGAATGAGCTAACGTGACCCCCGTTTAAAACATATGGTTTACTCCCTGGATGATGATAGAAGTTAAAGCAGAACAGTTTCGGTAGAGCACCTTGAAGAGGTGTCGATAATTGTAAGAGGCACGCGATCTGGATGAAAATCTTGGGGCAAACGCGTTGGTGACAACCCTAGCAGGACATTCGCTGGAAAAACAGCAGCGGCGGCTGTTCGGATTAAGCTCGATTTCCCAGTGCATGGTCCCCAACAACCACAATTCGAACGCCGGTTCCACCACCAGGGAAAGCATTTCTAGCAGAAGCATTTCCCATCAAATCTGTAACACCACCCCTGCTAAATCCGCCTAACCATCAGACACATCCAAAACAATTTAGAAAATCTCATCCTCCACAAAAATGTTCAAATATAAATTATTGTTTATAATGAAAAATTATTCATTTTCAATGAAACAAATGAAACTAGAGGAAAACTTCCTCAAAATAGTGAAGTGGCCAAAGCCCAAAAATCTCAAGTTGCACGCGTGAAATCAAGATAAAAAGAAAATGCAGAAAAAAAAATCTAAACATTTGTATACTTTAGAACATGTAAGAGCATCTGATATTTGTTGGACATGGGGATCTTGTTGGATTATAATGTCTCAGTTGCTGTTTTCTGTTTTGTTTTTTTTACTCTGTTTTCTGCTGTTTTTTGTTCTGTTTTTTTGCTCTGTTTTACTCTGTTTTTTTATTAAAAAGCAGCCAAGTTCATTTAGTTACGTATTTAGTGTTTTTGCTATTTTCTAGGAAGTTAAATAGCACGTTTGTGTGCAGTTATGTGTTGCACGTACGTGAGCAGTTTTTGTTTTGTATTTAGTGGTTGTACTCGACAGTTTTTTCTTAAGCACAAGACGTATGAAGTGCTCTGTTTTTTTTATCTTTTCTCTCTCTCAAAAACAGAAATTTTTATGTTTTGATTGTTGTTTTTATGAGTTTTAACATTGGTATCAGAGCGTTTGTGGGATCTTAAGGGACTGTGAAGTGAGGGTAATTGAGTGAAGATTGCTTCCGATTTGCAAAGAAAAAGCTGATGGAGGCGGGATCGAGTGGATTCTCTGCAATGGCAACTCCGGTCTTTTCGGGGAAAATTATCAGGCTTGGGCTGTCAAGATGACGGCATTCTTGGAGGGTCATGGTTTATGGGAGGCTGTGGAGGATGATTATGAGGTTGCTCCACTTCCGACAATCCGACCTTGAATCAGATAAAGTACCATAAAAGAGAATCACAAGGAAGGCCAAGGCAAAGTCATGCTGTACGCTCTTGTTTCACCCACTATCTTCACAAGGATCATGAGATGTGATTCTGTAAAGGCAATATGGGATTTTGAAGGATGAATACGAGGGAGATGAGAAGATAAGAGGCATGAAGGTGCTAAATCTCTTGAGGGAGTTTGAGAGACAGCAGATGAAGGATTCAGAATCAGTGAAGGAATACTCTAATAGGTTGGTTGGGATAGCTGAAAAAATCAGAGTTTTAGGGACTGACTTGAAGGATGAAAGGCTTGTTCAGAAGATCCTGGTGTCTCTTCTAGAGAAGTTCGAAGCCACCATAACGTCTCTGGAAAATACAAGAGACTTAGGCGATATAAAGCTTGCAGAATTGTTAAATGCTCTGCAGCACGGAGCCTGAGAAAGGGCGATGAGAAGAGAAGACTTTGTAGAGGGTGCGCTGCAAGCTAGAGTGAAATCAAATGATGGAGGCAAAGGGAAGAAATGGATTCAGTCCAGAGAAAATGCTAGTGACTCCAAGTTTGTAGCAAAAGAAGGAAATTCTGGTGGGTCTAGCAAATGAAAGATGAACAAAAAGCCTTGTCAATACTGTAGTGGAACTAATCATTAGTTTTTTAGATGTTGGAGAAAGTTTGATGCTAGATGCAGAAGATGTCACAAGTTGGGTCACATGGAAGCCATCTACAAAGAAAAAAATTACTAGCAAGCAGGAAAAGCCTAGGTAGCAGTGAATGAAAGCGAGGAAGAACACTTGTTTGTAGCTTCTTTTTCGAATCTTCGTTGGGAATGATGCATGGCTGGTGGATAGTGGCTGTACCAATCATATGACCGGCAATTCGAAGTTTGTTTAAGAGTCTAGACAAGTCGATCGAGTCCAGAGTCGAAATTGGCAATGGACGGTATATCGAAGTGTAAGGGAAAGGTACGGTGGCTATTGAAGGAAATCGGGAGGTGAAGCGATCGGTGATGTTCTCTTTGTGCCAAATATTGACCATAATCGTTAAGTGTTGGTCAATTAGTTGAGAAGGGCTATAAAGTGAAGTTCGAAGGGAAGGAATGTCTTATTAATAATGCGAGATAGCAAAGAAGTGCTAAGAATTCCAATGGAGGACAAGAGTTTCATGTTCAAGTCACAAGAGATGCAACAAATGGCTTTAAAGTGCAAAGAAGAAAATGCGAGATATGGCATAAAAGACTTGGGCATGTTCACAGGAAGAGCATGTCGTTTATGCAGAGAAATAGCTTGGCAGATGACTTGCCAAGTTTGGAGGAGGAATTTCCATAGTGCAGAACTTGTCTTCTTGGCAAGCAAGTCAGATTTCCTTTCAAAGGAGGAGGCTGGAGAGCACGTGAGAAGCTGCAATTAGTCCACACAGATTTATGTGGACCTATGTCTGAGTCTTCTCTCAATGGTAGCAGTATTTCATTACCTTCACCGATGATATGACTAGGATGAGTTGGATTTATTTTCTGCGAGCCAAGTCTGAAGTTGCTGATGTGTTTGTGAAGTTTAAAGCCTTAGTTGAGAATCGAGTGGGAAGAAAATTAAAATGCTCGGGTCGATAATGGTTACGAGTATACTATTCACAAGTTTAAGTTGAATTGTGAGCAAGCGGGAATTGTGCAGCGGTTCACTACTCCTATTCACCTCAACGAGAATGGGGTCGGTGAGAGGAAAAACGAAGTATTATGGAGATGGCCAGATGTATGATGCGGAGAAGATGTTGCCTAAGAAGTTCGGGGCTGAAATAGCTAATCTTGCAGTGTTCTTGTTGAACAGATTGCCCACAAAGGCCTTAGAGAGGTCAACACCTTTTGAAGTCGATATGGTGTTAAACCTTACGTGAAAAATTTGAAGGTTTTTGGGTGTTTGTGTTATACTCATGTTCCTCGGGTCAAGAGGGACAAGTTGGATAAAAGAGCTGAGCTTGGAATCTTCATCAGGTATAGTCTTCAATCAAAGGCTTACAGGATTTTTCACCCTATGACAGGAAAGGTGATTGTAAGCAGAGATGTTGTTTTTCTAGAGGAAGATGAGTGGAATTGGATGGAAGGAAAGAGAGCAGAAAAGCAGCAGTTTGAAAAACAACCTGCAACAGATGTAGAGGTTGATGAAGTTATAGATGGATTGGAAGACAGTGTGGATGATTTACCAGTGAGGGGTACAAGGTCACTTGCTGAAATCTATGAAAGAAGCAATGTGGCAATGCTCGAACCATCTAACTTTGTGGAAGCTAAGGAGGATCAGAGGTGGATTGCAGCAATGCAGGAGGAGATTGCAATGATCCAGAAAAACCACACATGGGAGCTTGTTGATAGACCATCTAATAAGAATGTGATTGGGGTTAAGTGGGTTTTTAGAACAAAACTTAATCCGATGGTTTTGTCAATAAACACAAAGCTAGACTGGTGGTGAAAGGCTATGCACAAATATGGGGAGTAGACTATTGAAACATTTGCTCGTTGCACGACTTGATACAATAAGGCTATTTCTTGTTAGCTATTGCAGCGAGAGAAGGGGTGGCATATATTTCAGTTAGATGTCAAGTCTGCATTTCTGAATAGAGAGCTTGAGGAGGAGATTTTTGTTGAACAACCTGAAGGTTTTAGTATCAAAGGGCAAGAAGAGAGTGTATACAGGTTGAAGAAAGCTCTATATGGACTGAAGCAGGCTCCAAGAGCTTGGTATGGGAAGATAGATCAATATTTGCAGGATTTTGGCTTTGTAAAAAGCTTAAGTGAGTTCACTCTTTATGTCAAGAAGGTGAATCACAGTGTTGTAATTCTGTCACTTTATGTAGATGATCTATTAGTGATGGGGAATGATATGAAATTGATAGAGAAGGTGAAACAAGATCTATTTGCAGTTTTTGAGATGTCGACTTGGGAAAGATGGCTTATTTTTGGGTCGGAAGTCAAACGGGCTTCATATGAGATCTTCATCTATCAGAAAAAATACATGAAGGAAATTCTAAAAAAGTTTCAGATGGAAGATTGTCGAAGTGTAAGCACTCATATGGTTGCTAAAAAAGAGGCTGCAGAAGAATGATGGAACAGATGCAGTAGATGCTTCTATGTATAGAAGTCTGATTGGGTGTCTCATGTATCTTACAGCAACCAGACTAGATATTATATTTGCTGTGAGTGTTTTATCTAGGTTTATGAGTAGTCCTAGTCAGTTACATTTGATTGCAGCAAAAAGGGTTGAGATATCTCAAAAGAACATTGTTCTTTGGTGTGAAGTTTAAGAAATGTCATAAGTTTAATTTGCAAGGATTTTCTGATAGTGACTGGGCTGGTTCAGTAGATGACATGAAGAGTACGTTTGGATATTGTTTCAGTTTTGGTTCTGCTTGTTTCTCCTGGTGTTCTAAAAAGCAAGAGATTGTAGCTCAATCTATTGTAGAGGCTGAGTTTATAGCAGCTACTGCAGCTGCAAATCAAGCTTTGTGGCTGAAGAAGATAATGAAGGATCTGTGGTTGAATTCTAGTGATTGCATTGAAGTTAATGTGGATAGTCAGGCGGCGTTAGTAATATCTCAGAATCTAGTTTTCCATGGCAAAACCAAGCATTTCAAAGTCAAATTTTTCTTTCTGCGTGAGATGCAACAAAGTGGCAAAGTTAAGTTGGTCTATTGCAGATCTGAAGATCAGCTTGCAGATTTGTTCACAAAACCACTTCAAGCTGGAAGATTTGAAGTATTAAGAAAGAAAATTGGAGTATGCAGCAGCAACTAATCCAAGGAGGAGTTTGTTGGATTATAATGTCTCAGTTGCTGTTTTCTGTTTTGTTTTTTTACTCTGTTTTCTGCTGTTTTCTGTTCTGTTTTCTGCTCTGTTTTACTCTGTTTTTTTTATTAAAAAACAGCCAAGTTCATTTAGTTACGTATTTAGTGTTTTTGCTATTTTCTAGGAAGTTAATAGCACGTTTGTGTGCAGTTATGTGTTGCACGTACGTGAGCAGTTTTTGTTTTGTATTTAGTGGTTGTACTCAACAGTTTTTTCTTAAGCACAAGACGTATGAAGTGCTCTGTTTTTTTTATCTTTTCTCTCTCTCAAAAACAGAAATTTTTCTGTTTTGATTGTTGTTTTAATGAGTTTTAAGAGATCTATCCAAAAAAGTGAGGCTGGAACTATAGAGTTTCGCCTGAGAGTACAAATAGCAGGCCATGTCCTCGATCAAATTATACTAGATTTTTCGCAACCGGCACTGATTTTTCTACGGCACTTGACCTTTTCCAACACGAAAAGTCAAAAAAGTCAGGGAAAAAAGAAAAGTAAATGGAAGAATAATGGATCTTAGAAACAACATATTCTGCAAACAGCGAATGAACAAAACGAGGGTAGAAGACAAGCAAGAAAAAATCTGCATACAGAAACAAGAGCGAGCGAGAGAGACGGTACAGACGACTCAGACCTGTCGATCGATAGAGAAGAATGAAGCGAAAAAGAGAGATACTGTATATTTTGATATGTAATATATTTGATAAATACGTTATATCCATTTTAGGTAACGAGGCAATCATGATATTAGTTAGTCGATTTGAGACCTACGCAATCTCGAGAGATATATGCAATCCTGACGTTAATTCACCCCGATCTCGATTTGGGATGTACGCAATCTCAGCTTTTGTTCAGGAGTAGAGACTGACAAAATCAAACGCTCGTTACGAAAAGCATGCCGATGCATCTCAGCTTTTTATTTGGATTGCATCTGTCAGGATTATGCACAGATTTTCGTAGATAATGCACATTCTGATCGATTCTTGTGAAAGAATCTTGAACATTAATAGATCCCCATAGGCAAGCTATCAAGAGAACCCTTTTTGCGAATTGTGACTTCGTTAAAAACAGAGATGAATCCACTTTGAATATGAATGACGGCCCATCAAATAGGGAGACGGTGCCTTGGTAGACAAGATAGCCATTCAAACCAATGCACATCGTGACAATTGCCTTTCACTTTTACATTACACTACCACAGTTTTCTACAGCAGTAAGTGATTAGATTTGCATGTTCCCAAAATGCATCACTTCCTTGCATCCACAGCCAGCCAGCCAGCTACATACAGAATTAACCCCCACAGAGAGAGAGAGAGAGAGAGAGAGGTCTTAGAACATCATCAAGATTCCGAGCAACAGACACACCCACAAGATACTCAGCCCATCAAGCAAGGCTGTGGCCCCACCGGCAAAACTCCCTCCCGGTGTGCTCGTAGTTAGCACCACCACCATCCAGTCGTCCTCCGACCCAACGCCGGCTCCTGTGAACCTCGAGTCATTCAAGTACTTCTGGTACGGGCTGTGGGTGTAGTTGGTGAGGACTAGCGTCGGAACCAGCTTCGCCACGCACACTGGGAGTATGACGCCATCTGTCGTGTAGTTGGGGTGGATCTTGCACTTGGACAGGGCGTCCTGGTAGCTCGAGGACTGCAGGCCGACGCCCGGGAGGGTGTTGGCACCGTACGTGGCGCTGCAGGGCTGGTCATCGATTTTGTCGGCGAGCTCGTCCGCGAAGCAGTTGGCCTTGTCATTCTTGGCGAGCTGCTGGAGATTCTGGGAAGTTCTGTAGCTGTTGATGCCTTGAAGAAGATTGTCCTCGTCGTCTGCAAGAAGATAAAAGAGTGAAGAGTGGAAGCTCTCAGATTGCTCGTTATTCACACAACTCAGATTACTCAAGAACCCTTGAAGGTATATAAGTAGGAATGTAAAAACTCCTATGGATCAACAATAGAGTTATTTGGGCAATCCCAATCAAGAATCAACCATAGTCGAGACAAACGCCAGCAGCTACTAATAATTACTAAGTAATGACCAAATCACCAGATCTGCAGAAGTAGAATTCCTCTTAGGCACAGGAAATTATGCATGCACTTAGGTCGTGAATTGGCAATACCATGAAAAACAACAGCAGCAGTAGCAATGAGAAAAACGAAACTACTCCATAAGTAAAAGCTGACAAACCCCATAACTATTAACGATCAAACAGGACATACCGTTACAGACCACTGGGTATGATTGCAAGAAGATGGCATGAACGAGAACAAACCCAGAGAGGAGAAATTTGACCAAACCCATGGTGATTAATGGAACGAGATCGTCGTAAGTCGGCAATGAAGAACGAAACCTTTATATGAACCCCGGCTGCAGATTTTCTTTGCAGAAAAGTGGATATGAAAGGAAGAACAAGTTGGCTTTCGGTGCTTCTTATCTACTAATCTTATTGGCTTTTATTTTGCCGTTGGAGTTTCCAGGTGCCACCTCGTCCCCTCCGCTTTCCAGCAATGGCGAAGCAGCGAGCTGACAGATGAGTTCACATGTGGCAGACATGCAGAAAATGAAAACTGAGACTCGCTGCCTGTCTCGCGGCTCGATTTCGTGAAGGTTCGCGTTCGAATATTAGATTTCGGTACGGCTCCCTGGCAGTATCTCCACCGGTGAAAAATGAATGCTGTTAACTTTATAAAATAATGGGAAAACTACTTGTTGTTACAACACCTTGCAGCAGCTCTTAAAAAATTAGGTCGTTTGGTTCGACTTTTAGGGAATGCATTTGCAAAAATGCAAATACATTTGATTCAACTTTTGGGGAATGCATTTGCAAAAATGCAAATACCTTTGGGTGAAGGGTTTTTCGAAATGCAAATAGTGTTTGATAACTTATAATTTTAAAGTGTATTAAGAAACAACTTTGGTCAAAATATTATTTGGTAAAATTTACATTTATAAAGGACTTTTATTAAATTAAAAAAATAAAAATAAAATTTATTTTTATTTTTATTTTGAAATCTCGGCCACCGAACCGCCGAATCTAGTTGTCGAACCATTTGGATCGCGGCCAAGCTGCCGGATCTATCCGCCGATGGCTAGATCTAGCCTTAGATGCTATCGCTTGAGGTTGGGTGACCCCAGGCAGCCATCGCCTAGGTCGCGTGATTCAGGCCATCAATCGCCTGGGTCGCGCAACCCAGGTGTCGCCTGAGATCCGGCAGTGGTCACCGGGGTTGGCCGACCCTCAAGCGGCAGTCACTAGCGCACACAACCCCTTGGCCAGCGGTCATCGACCTCCGATTGACTTCCATGCGATGGTTTTGGAGAAGATGATTAGTACCAGCAACTTGCATTCCAAAGATACAACTTTCCAAAATACCTCCAGAGCTACGTTGGGTTAAAGGCCCTTAGAGCCATTTGAAAATACAATTGCATCTTGCCAAAGTCATCCAAAAAATCGAATCAAATGCGTTTGCATTTGGCGAAAAGACTTTAGAGTCCCAAAACCCCTTCCAAATACTAAACCAAACCTATTAGTCGCACAACTTTATGAGCCGCATTTTAAAGATATTTATTATCGAACACATAAGTTACAACGTGCAGAATTGCTGCAGCACAACGAGTTACAATCCAATCATAAATAGTTCTTATAGGCGGAGCGCCTTTTTCAAGAAAATATAAATTAACAATTGAAATAATACTAAATAGAAGGCAATAAATAAGAACCCCTCAGAGTTGGTTGAGGCGTTAAAAGATTTCCAATTCAAGAATTAGAGATAATTTGTTCGAATCCTACTAACTAGATATAAATTGCTCTGGATTAAAGCCCTTATGTAGGCTAAAAGTCTGGATTTAACTAGTTTCTAAGAATTACGAAGTGTTTTATAAACCTTTAGATAATCATGCCTGACAAATTTCGTAAGATATGACATAGTCCTGTGAAAAGAGACAACGAAACTGGTTCACCCTTTAGGGGCTATAGAAACAAGAAGTACACTATGAGTATGACATCAATATTTTCGGTGAAAAATAGTCCATTGATCTCTTTTCTCCCCTGTGACACACGATATCGCGTGCCCATTGTCAATCCCTGAAGAGATAGTAAGATATACATCATGTTTTTCCTCAGTTATTCGAACTTTTATATCGATCTTATCTGTCACTCTCTGTTTCTTGGGAAAGCACCCCTAATCAACCACAAATCTTCAGTAGTAGTTACTTTTCGAACGCCATGCCATTGTCATTTTAAAGTCAAATCACAGTGAAATTTCAGGAATTCCCTTTGAAAATGATAGGACTTCCCCATCAAGAATTCACTTGAGATGGAACGCATACAATCGATATATCTAATTGGCTTACAACTTAACTGACTCTAAGCGTTTTTAAGAATCTAGATATGTCGAATCTTTCCCAAAACAAGAGATTCTTAGAACTAAGGATAACGAGAAGGGACACTTGCAGCGCTATGAGACTCTCCGGATCCTCGTCGAAACAAAAGGTCAAACCGACGAGGATGACGGTCATGACGTGGCGACTTGTGCCGCAAAATGCGCTTGCTTCTCCTTCCATCTCCATCGTCATCGTCATCTTCTCCGCTCCACCCTCGTCCTGATTGTGTTCTCTTGCCTTTGGCTTTGACTCCAAGGGCAGCGTCACGTCTCGACGTTGCTCACTTTGCATATCCACGCGAAGCCAAGTGGTCAGAGTCCTTCGCTGCAGCCGGCCACGTGGAATCAGGTGCCGCCACGTAATGCTACGTGGCCACCTCCCCCATCGGCTAGCTACCGAAGCACGTCTACCATTTAAGCACTATACACGCACTTTGAGCTTGGACGCTCGCCGTGAAGTTGTGTTCACTAGAGAAAAGAGAGAGAGATGGCGTCTGGTGGAGGAGAGCAGTTTCCGCCGCAGAGGCAGGAGAGGCAGCCGGGGAAAGAGCACGAGATGGAACCCACTCCCCAGTTCACCAGCCATGACTACAAGCCCTCTGGCAAGCTCCAGGTCTTTCACTTAACTTCATCTTTAGGGTCTCTCTCTCTCCCTCTCTCTCAATCCTGAAAAAGGATGACATCCAAGAATTTCATCCTTCTTGCATTTTCACTTAAAAAATTCAAACTTGGATAGAAACATAATTGAAGCAATTGTAAGAATATCTGGTGTGTCCTAGATGAACATGAGGTATAAATCAATCCGCTCTATCCTGGTTCGGTCTAGGTGAGTAGTGACTTTGGTTACACTTGCGCCTTCTCAAGTAAGTCCGGCCCTTGACCTACCACCAACTTCACCCTCCCGAACGGTGTCCCGACCCTTAACTCCGATACCACTTGTCAGACGATTGCATTAGTCAATCTTCTCAGCATGCCCTTCCATTCGGCACCAGGTTTCGAGAAGCCAATCTGAAAAAATTTATGCTGATTCGCATCACCTTGTCGCATGCCCTCATTGCGTGATGTAGAATTGTACTAGCGCATGGAAACAACGAGGTTTGTGATACTCGCATGCTAGGTGTTAGTGTCAAGTGTTAGGCATGCTGAAAAGATTGAATTGTGCTGAGGCTATTATCAGTAAAATGTTTGTTGCCTAAAAAGTAGCCATTAGTTGATACTTGATGCTCAATTTAAACAAGTCTCCGACAGGAATTTGATCGGATATTTCTCTTTTATGCGTTCATAATATGCTACTTATTTTGAAATTGTGGAAGGGGAAAGTCGCACTTGTTACCGGTGGAGACTCTGGTATCGGGAGAGCGGTCTGCCATTGCTATGTGCAAGAGGGTGCGACGGTGGCATTCACCTTCGTCAAGGATCGAGAGCACAAGGATGCGAACGACCTGCTCCAAATGTTGATGCAAGTGAAGGCGTCTAATGTGAAGGATCCAATAGCCATAGCCGTGCCCGATCTTGGGTATGATGAGACTTGCAAGAAAGTGGTTGATGAAGTGGTCAACTCATTCGGTCGGATCGATATACTTGTGAACAATGCTGCAGAGCAATATACGTGCACCACCATTGAAGAGATTGATGAGGCAAGGCTTGAGAGAGTCTTCAGGACTAACATATTTGCCCAGTTCTTCATTACCAGGTATATGAAGACATAGTTTTAGAACAACTTGCATGTAAATTAGACTTCACTAAGTTTCTTCGCTTTGCTCTTTCGGTTCATGCATAAACATGATATTTCCTCCTGAGTTTTGAGTTTTGGATCGTAGGCACGCTCTGAAGCACATGAAGGAAGGTAGCGCCATCATCAACACGACATCAATAGTCGCTTACAAAGGAAGTCCCCAGCTGCTCGACTACACGGCAACAAAAGGAGCGATCGTAGCCTTCACCAGAGGACTTGCACTCCAGCTAGTGAGCAAGGGCATACGAGTCAACGGAGTCGCACCAGGGCCCATCTGGACCCCGTTGATCCCGGCCTCGTTCAGCGAGGAAGAGGTCAAGAAGTTTGGGTCGGAGGTGCCAATGAAGCGGGCCGGGCAGCCCATCGAGGTGGCGCCGTGCTATGTGTTCCTTGCGTGCAACCATTGCTCCTCCTACATTACTGGCCAGGTCCTTCATCCCAACGGTGAGTACACTCAGTATAATTGCAAGTTTCATTTACTTAATCTCGCCACTACTAAGAGTATGCTCGGTTGTGCAATTTCTTTGCAGGTGGGGCAATAGTGAATGGTTAATACAACCGAAGTTCTAAAGGGTGGTGTGCCTCTGTGGTGTTAAGTCTCTTAGATGTGTGATATGAAGTTCTAAAGTGTGTAAAGTCGGTATACTTCAGCTTGATGTTATGACATGAAGAAAGCCTAAACGTACGGGTTTCAAGTCAAATAAACTATGAAACTTGGTGTATGTTGCGTTGCAACTGTAAGTGGTCAATACTAAAGAACGCTGTACAATTATATTACATGTATGCTTGGTGTTGATATTTGTGTATGTTATGTAATCTTCGGATTATCACTCATCAGGTTGCTACACGTTAGCAGTGCTAAAGGCTGCAACACATTGTTGTGCTCGGTTCACTTGTGAATACGATCATAAAGAAAAATGGAAGGACCACAGCATACACAATCCGGATCAGACATTCGAGTCAAGATGAACATGTCTACTGCCAGTCTAGAGTCGGGCCAAAGAAATACCCGATTTAAAGAGAAGAAAAGAGTGATTGCCTAAGATCTGAAGCACAAGAAACGATAGAAACCCCAAATGGAGAACAGTGTTGCAAAAGTAGTTCGCCAGATCTCATTGGTTATTGCTCGAGTTACTAAATTTAAACACTTGACATGCGGCAACATGGTAACATGGTAATCCGACCTCAATTAGAGGCTAAGACTAAAGGGTTCGGTTATAATCGAAACACAAAATGTTTCAAAATGCAAAAGAGAATAATATACAAGTACAACAACAAACTCGGAAGAAGGGAAGGCGAAGGCAGGCAAATCTTTTTATGGTTCGTCTGCCAATTCCTGCAATCTTTATAGCCACTGCGAGACGGGATCATGAAGAACAGCTGAAAGAGACTTGCACCCCTTTCCCGCCAATTCCAGCGGTCAGGCATTGGAATCCGCAGGTTTCCAATTCAGCAATCACTTTGTCAACAACCGTCCCTGATAGCACTGATCCGCAGGGTCAAGGAATAGACTTACAAACAGCATATGAATACATGAGACAAAACATAGCTAGGGCCCGCTTTTGAGGAAATAAAATTTGGGAGAATGAAAATACTGTTTTGGGTAAAGGGCAAAATCTAAACTTGTTGGAAAGTAAACTATAAGTGAAAAGTGCTTTAGGGAAATGCAAGACTGTTTGTTAAATATATATTTGAAAAACCCTTTAGTATGACCAAATTAAGTTTTTTAGTTTTAGTATTTTTAAAATTGCAAAAAGAAATAATGACTATATAACCTTTTATATTTTCATGTTGAGAGTAATGTAAAAGATATATATTAGTAAATTTATTGAAAAATTATATTAAAAGAATTTGATTATAGATTAGATGCAAAGCTCAACTTTTGGCCTAGGGTTCTTTTAGGTTTGTTTTCAACTTTAAATAATTTTCTTTAATTATTGTAGTATTAATCATCTTCGTTAATTAATAATCATTCTAATGTATTGATAAAAGTCGGGCTATTGATTGTCAAAAGATAAAAATGACAAAAAAAATGTGAACCCAACATTTGCAAAGAGTTTTTATTATTTTTTTTTAAATAACAATAAAATCGATGAAACTCCGTCGTCGATTAATGGCGGTTGAAGTGTGAGGAAGATGATCAGTTAAAAAAAGAAAAAGTCAACGGATGAATAGTAAAAGTGAACTTGCATTTAGAAATCTTGAAAGCCTAAAACAGTGTCCCACCTGCTTTGGACTTTCAGCATTTCAAAGGTCAGCATTTGGTCAAGGACACTTCCAAATGCTGAACCAAACACCTAAATTTTTTATCAATAAACTTTCGGGGCTAAAAGCCCCTTGAGAATGCTGAACCAAACGAGGCTTAACCCATCTTCGAAATTCTGAAAAAGACTTTCAAGAATCAAGGTTGCCAGGCCACTGGAGAACCCACACATTAATTCAGTTGTTCTCTAGTGCAAAGTCAGACAGATTTCCTGAGGTGCTAAGCCGTAAATACGGACCCATGGTGTCTTTCCATGTTCTTGTCCTAGGATGGAACTTACATTGCATTTGCATAAAAAGCATCCCAAGCCTTCATGAGCAGGTGCTGCCTCCTACTTCTTTCTTGACACTCATAAGCACCCATGGGGATGCAGCTCATGCAAGTGTATGAGCTAAGAATTATGCAAATCCTACACTAGCACACGAAATGACTTCTCTCAAAACTATTGTATGCTTATGAGGAGAATTGATGCTTCAATTAAAAGAAGACGATGACATGCATGACCCTAGTGAAAACTCGAAACTAAACAAATGACATTATCGAGAGAAAAAGAATTGAGCGAAAGGATACAGGTTGGCAGCAAGGTAAGAACACAGCCTCCGCCCCCAGCTCCGGTTAGTTTAGAGGTTAATTTGAACTTTAATGTCGTCCGCAAGACTGTCTCTATGGAGGCGTGGCTGACTCCCATGCACTGCAGCAAACCTTGATTCATTTCCATCAACTCCCCTACTTTCTCTTCTTTCTCTGTTACTGAAATTTCATCAGGAGCAGGTGCTTGGATTATAGTCGACAACTCTTTGCTGATAGAATCAACAGCGTTGAACACAGAGGTCATGGCATCTGGATGTCTCAAGGTCCTCTCCGAAACACCTGCAACTAAAGCCTTCGTGTTTCTCCCCACTTTTGTGTTGGTAATCAGCATTCTAAGGGGCACAGCGGACTTAATGCGTGTCAAACTTCCTGACTTAAACTTGATCATGTTACCTGCGAAATAAAGTATACAGTCAATACAATAACCCTTTCTAGTTAAGCTCGACAACTTAAAAAACGCTATTTACCAATTGAAAGAGAGAACCCCTTCTCCTGATTCACAGCCAAACGAGATCAGGAACCATTCGATTGTATTAATAGATCTAGCATTGACATTTCTTGATTCTATATCTTCTTCTCAAGTTGAGAAGGCTAAAGTGGTTCTATCTACGTAGTCTTACAACCACCACTTGGAGTTTATACACCAGGAAATAATTTCTGACAAAATGCACATTATTAAGGGCGCGTTTGGCAACGATTCTATTCCCGGGAACTGATTCTAATAAGAAATGATTATTTTTTATTCTGTTCCGGGAACTGATTCTGAATAAAAGAACGTGTTTGGTAACTGTCTAAAATTTCTGATTCTGGAATAGAATTGCGTTTGATAACGTGTTCATTGATTATGTTCCAAATTATTTTTTTTTTAAAATAATTTTTCTACTTTTTTACCTTTTTTCTTTTCTTTTTTTACCTTTTTTCCTTTTTTTTTCCTTTTCTTTTTTCATTTTTTCTTTTCTTTTTTTCCTTTTTCTCCTATTTTTCTTCTTCTTCTTGTGGCCATCGCCGGACCGGTGACCAGCCGGACGAGGGCCGACGACCTCACCGGCGCGTCGCCGGCCCTCGGTGGAGGCCGCCCCGTCGGCCGAGCCTTGCCGGGCTGGCGAGGCTCGCTCGGCCCCGCCAAGGCTCGGCCTCGCTAGATCTCGCAAGGCCGAGCGTCGCCGGTGGACGGGCGTGCCTCGCCGGGCCGGGCGAGGCCCGCCCGCGGCCACAGTCGAAAGCGAGCCCGGCCGGTGGCTAGGTGAGCCTCGCCTCGCCGGTGGACGGCGGGCCTCGCCGGGGTTGGGTGAGGCCCGCCCGGCCACCGGTCAGCTAGGGCGAGCCCGGTCGGTGGCCAGGCGAGCCTCCGGCGAGCTCGCCGGACCGGCGGTCGGCGACCGGAAGTGGGCGGTGGTGGGGGTCGGCGAACGGCAGCGGGCGACGGTCACGAGACGGCGGAAGGAAAGAAGAAAGTTTTATTGTGTTGATTCTTTTTTTGATTCTCGGACGCAGAATCAACTTTTTTATTCTCGGATCTACTCCCAACCGATTCCCGGGAACAAATTTGTTCGGGAACAAAATTTTTACCAAACGCGATTCTCGTCCCGAACCGGTTCGGGGACCAAAAATCGAGATCGAGTCCACTGTTTGGCATGTTGCCAAACAGGGCCTAAGAGTTTTTCTTCCATTTGTTTCTTTGCCAGGATACCAACTAGATAAAAAAAAAAAAAAAGGCTCCCAAACCACATTAGAGTCACATTAATGTTAATCTTTCCATTGAATGCCAGCATGCAGACCAGTTGATCTACCACTGGCAAAGACAGGTAAGGATCATAATCAATTTAGAAAGCCAGCATAGAGTCCAATAATCTAGATAGAAGGTAACAATTTACTTGCACAAGATACTTACAATATGTGCTCACAGTGTTGTCGATTCCAGATGGCTTTCCATGAATAATCTTTTCACCTTCGAAAGCCCATTTATTCAACAATTCAAGTTCATTCTCCCCAAAATCGAGCCATCCTTGATGGCCTTTGTCCAAGCTCACAGATTTGGAGAAAGCAAGAAAAGTGGCTGAAAGTGCCACACAAATTGCGGTAGATGAACCACCGGCCTTGGTGACGAAGTTGGATAAGACCTTGAACCTTGGGGGAAAGGTGCAAGGGTCAAAACCCAGTGGAAGCATCGGCGTCTTAAGCGTGATGTCGGGGTGGTGGGTCCTCCGCAAAGATCACTCCGGGGTTGGCGGCTATGTACCGCCGTAAGGTGACGAACGGCTGAAGGGGTTCCCTGGATCACCAAAAAAAAAAAAAAAAATTGCGGCAGATGATCCCAAGCCTGAGCCGAGAGGAAGCTCAGAAGTGACAATCACGGTGGCAGGCTTAAACCTGACCCACATAGAGGAAAAGATTAGAACTATGGACTGCGCAAAATGTATTGCTGAACCTGATTAAAAGAGACATACCCTTGGATACAGGTGTAGAGCCAGAGGAAAGCTGAAACTCCGGATGCAAGTGCAATTTTTGCCTCTGGAATGTTTTGTTCTTCAACTAGAGCAGAAATTGATTCTGCAAATTTTCCGGAGCATGTCGTAGGGGTTGAACAGTCGATACCATCTAATTCTGAAAGTGCTTCTTTGATTCTACCAATAGGCCAAGAAAATTCTAACCCAATGTCCTTGAAATGGAGTTTAAGTGTGTCATTGGTCTCTGCTCAGAAAGACAATATTATGTCATGACCAAAGCCAATAAAAGATCTAGTAATAGAACAAGATTCCAATGTATAAAACACATTGTATTGCATAACATTATGGTGCAAAGTATGCCCTCCATTACAAGCTTCATGCACCAGTTCAAACACAGCAAGGTCAACCCGATTGGGGAAAGATTCAATACTCACCCAGATGGCAAAACAAATCGAAGACAAGGGTACTAGAGAACACAGACAAATCCTCTCAACCAATCTAAAATGGCAGGTAAAAATCTGTTCACTCATTTGAATGGATTGTTAAAGTATTCATCATTAGAAACCTTCTTCTCCTCTCATATATATTCTCATTAGAAGACGATCAAGATCATCATCCGGAGAGGATTCCCGTGATTCGACTTCAATCGTGACCGCGAAAAGGTAGGACCTTGAAGCACATTCAAAAGACGAGCAACTAAAATAAAGAAAAAAAGAACTTGGATAAAGATCATATATTCTCCATAGAAGACGATCAAGATCATCATCCGGAGAGGATTCCCACGATTCGACCTCAATCGTGACCGCGAAAAGGTACGACCTTGAGGCGCATTCAAAAGACGAGCAACTAAAATCAAGAAAAAAAAAAACTTGGACAAAAATTGAGAATTAAGTGCGGAACTGAGCACATCCAACTAAGGACTAAACACATGGAGCTCAGCTCAACTCAGGCCTTCCAGGAATTTCATCATGGCTACTTACACCTCGCTATAGGCTACAGCGAATTTTCATATCGGCAAGCGGACGCCTGACGACACTCATCTCAAACGAAGTTCACACGAAACGAAAGCCGGCGCGCGGGCACGTGAGCAGCGGCGGAGAACAACCGGGGGGGGGGGAGGGAAATGTACCGGAGGGCGACGGGAGGCGGAGCGTGACGGAGATGTAGAGGTTGATCGAGGCGGCGACGGCGGTCGATCCGTGGACCACAGCGTGCTCGCCGGAGAGGATGATCTTGCCGGGCGCCCTCGCCGTCACCTCCATTTCCCCGCGCCGGCGATTTGCTCGGTGGCCGATGGGCTGCGGGCTCGGTTTCGTCGGAAGCGATTCGATCGGTATGGATTGATTCTCTCCTACGCTCGTGCTCCGCGAGAGAGCGGGAGAGAGAGAGACACTACTGTTTTGAATGTGAGAGAATGTGGGAAGAACTGCGGCAGAGAAAAACGAACTTGGCGGCCATTAAAATTTGTCGCGCTTGTTTGGTTGCGTGGCGACTACACGCGCCCCTGCCGCGCGTGGGTGATGCGTTTCTTGAATGTCCTTTTCTTTTTCTTTTTTTAATTTTTTGGCCTTTCTTAGAAGAAATACTTTAGATTTTAGAGTATTTAAAAACCTATTTGGTTACCATTCCATTTCCGAAAATAATTTTTGCTCAGAAACGATTTTTTTATTATGTTTTTTAGATGAGTTTTTGAGCATTCGAAGGTATCTAATAACTGTCTAATATTTCTATTCATAAAATAAAAATGCATTAGGATTCTCAAATTCTTCTGTGATTTTAATTTTTTTATTTTTCAATAAATTTATTACTTTTTTCTTTTTTTTCTTTTCTTCTTCTCTTTCTTCCTTTAGCAGATCATCAATCTTAGCCAGACCGACTACCTCGTCGAAGCGTCATCGATCTCTAACGAGGCTCGACCTCACCACATCACTATAAAATTGGCCTCACTATGACCAAGCAACAATGCCCTCACGGTGACCACCATGAGGTCTAGCCTCGCCTAGCTATCGACAAAGCTTGACTTTGTCGGGTTGGTACAACAAGGTCACCAGCTCTCATCTGGCCAGTTGCTGGCCATCAGGCCTAAGGAAGAAGGAGAAGAAGAAAAGGTTTAGAAGAAAAGAAAAAGAAAAAAAAAAAAGGCTTGATATTCGAATTGTTCTTAAGAATAAATAAGCAAAATTTTAAAATCTTTAATTATCTTCCAAATCTATTCTTAAAAATAATAAAGTTACTAGACAGATTTCTTTTTTTTTTTTTTTACGATGAATAAAAAATTAGAATCAAACATTGTATGATCGGTTACCAAATAGGGCCTAAACTTTACTTAATATTAGTCATGTTATCGCATGATATAACTTATCCTTTTTTCGTTTGAATTATATTTCGAAATAGGTGCAATTTTTTTAATCTATTAGCTCGTCGTTTATGTTGTGTTTGCTTGTGTGTACACGTAGACTTTGTTTGTTTTGCAAGAAAATAGATATTTATAAAAAATCGCATATATTGCTTGAATTGACCAGTTGATGAGAAATGTTTTCATTATCGATAATAATTTATGTTTAAATATGATCATAGGTAATAAAGATATTTATTTTTCATTTATTTTTGTAAGCGATACAATTGATTATTTTTAAGAAAATATATCTTCCAAATTATATAATTTAGCGAAATTAACGAAGTCATAGGGTAATTAAAAGTTGGGTACACTTCACTCATAAGGAAAGCTCATAGAGTAAATTTTATATTTATGATTGCTCGGTTTCAAAACGACTCATTAAAATTGCTGAGCTTTAAGTTTTATTTTTTTCAATCGGAACGGTGAACTATGATTTTCCAATCAATTGATCTTTCGTGACCAATGGAGAATCATCATAGGAGGACATGTGAAGCCAAAGTAAAATCCAAGTACTGCCACATCTAAAGAAAACCCTTTCAAAGGACCCTCGCAATGATTGAAAAGAAACAACCGAAATAGAGTAAGCAAGAGGAGGAAGCAAGGTTTTGTGACCCCTGTGACGGCCTCTGACGATCGTACCATCCAATCTCAATAAAGGTGTCAGCTCCACCATTGGTCCTCCCACTCGTCGATGTTAACAAGCGACACACGCGACACATAGGACACGATATATCGACACGTCATTTATAAAAAATTAAAAAATTTCGACACGTTAGGATTACGTTATATATTAAATATATATTTTATTTTTATGATTATTTCAATCAAATTAATTTGGTTTAAATTTATAAATAATTAATTAAAAAAGCCTAGAATGAATTTATACTAAAAACATTAATTCACAATTTATTAATATCATTCATTATTTCAATTTGACAAATTCAACCATATTTTAATAATTCATAAAACTTGTAGAAAAAACAAGCAATTCATGTTTTAGACTTGCATGTTAGATATGTCAGAAGAGGAGGAAAAAAACTTAAGGTTGGATTGTGTATCATGGGAAGTGAGAGTCGAAGAGAAAAAAATACTGAGTTTTTATTTTTTTCTCTATTTATTATTTTTATTATTGTGTTTTATGTTTTTCCACACATACATTTTGACATCTCATTTATTAAAAATAATTAAAATTAATCTCCATATCGGAATCACGAGTCGGAAACTCATATGTCGAAATTTCGATTCGAGTGTCGAAAAAGTTGACCAGGTGTTGGATTTTTTGACACATGGTGACCGAGTATCGAAGAGTGTTGGACTCGTATCGAAATGTTCGACACGACACGAAAACTCTTGGAGAGTGTCGGTATAGGCGGCAACGGCGGCACAATCCCTTGCTCTAGATTTCACGGCCTCCGTCGGACCTCACTCAGATTCCGACCTCCCCTTTTAGCTCTGGTCTTATTTCTTCGCATGCACTCGGCGATGGAAAATGGCTCCGGACAAATTCGGGTCATCGGACCTGGTCGAGACCCTAATGACGCTCGAAATAGCCGTATCGATTTCGATCCATCTCCCGTGAACTCGAAAAAAATAAAAGGAGTTTCCAGCCCGTCAACTAAGACCTCTGGTTTTTACCCAAAAGAAAAAAAACTAAGACCTCTGGTCATTCGCCGGGCGCGTGAGCTGCAGAAAGTCGAAATGAAACCAGCGAGGGAATGTGGACCTGCCCACCAAGTCAAACTTGTCAGCCTTGGAGACGAATCGGGCTGATTGGTTTTCGTTACAAACGAGACCGCATCATATTATAGGTACGGCTCACCCACCACCCTAATGCGAAACGAGGAGCCCGTCTTCGGCTTCATCAACTGGAAAATCTTAAATTTATTATATATAAGTTAATTTGAACGTTTCAATTATGTCAATTATATCTTAAATCTTTTAAAAGTATTTTATTAATTTAGTCATAAATCTATTATTTGGATATTTGGCAAGAAGAATTATATCTACAAACCATCAAAAAGTTATGTTCATGATTAAACTAACAAATCGTCAAAAAACTTATGATTATATCGTCATGACTAAAAAGTTTAGGAATAACTTGGCCTCCACATAAAAAGTTTAGGACTTTTTTGGACGATTCTCCCACGTTCCAGTTCTACTTTAAGTTCAAATTCCACGGCTTAATCGTAGATACTTTGTTGGGGATGGCTGAATTAATCGTGTCCGGAACTTACTTTTGAGATCAATCGTGAAGTGAACCTACCGTATCAGCACAAATCAATCTCTAACGAGCTAAACACTGATTAGCCGTGCCCCTATTCTAGCCAGAAGCCACCGAGCCGAAGAAAGTCTTCGGATGCGTGCGCATGCTTGAAACGACTTCTCTATAGCTTATGTTATAATTAATGCGATATTGGACCATGACCAAAGTGCCGAAGACAACAAATAGAGGGAAAGTCCACTTCGAAGTCCAAACACGACAGCTTCAAAGGGACTTTAGAATGGTATTTGACTTTCGCACTTGAGGCCATCCCTTGCAAATTGCAATGTCCTTCTTTAGCCGTAAAACGGCGGAAGGAATATTCACTTTTGATTTGGATGCGATCGGATACGGTATTCAAATTGCGATGTCTTGTGCTCACGTTGACTAAAGGGGGTCACGCCCCCGCCATCTATGGGAGCGGCTTTCCCACGATGCTCGTGGTGATGCAATAATTTGTGCGCGTTCATGAGAATTGATCGAGTTAGAAGGGTCGAATACCGTACACAGTTACGCTATAAAGAAATGAAGAAAGAGATATTATGCAGACCCTACCATTTCACGAAACTTCACCGGTCATGCTTCCAATAACCTTAACTTTTTTTCTTCTTGTTTTTCGGCATACACAAAGATGCATCACTGCAGAGTTATGGAGTTTACTCAAGGCAAGTAGCTGTTTTCGTTTTACCAAGAAACACTGGGATTAGCTATCCCTCTAAATAAGGCAAAGACTCGGGCGTTCCTGCAACCGCCTCTACATGTAGGCCCTTTGTACCGTCCGATAATCTTTTGCCGCCTCTCCACCACCGTCGCTAACCTCCACAGTGGAGGCACTTGTCTCCACCATTCCGAAGAGGCCAACATCTGCCCTCATCTCTCACAGTTGCAAACGACACGCATAGGCATTGAGAGGGCAGCAATGGAGGCGGTCCTCCAAGAATGGCGACGGAAGTGATGGTGTGACGTGACTTATTGGAAGTGGCGAGGCCGGACTGAGGGACCGAGCAATATAAGTGCAGCACCATTGAAGAGATTGATGAGGCAAGGCTTGAGAAAGTCTTCAGGACTAACATATTTGCCCAGTTCTTCATTACCAGGTATATGAAGACTTAGTTTTAGAACAACTTGCATATAAATTAGACTTAATTAAGTTTTTTCGTTTTGCTCTTTCGGTTCATGCATAAACATGATATTTCCTCCTGAGTTTTGAGTTTTGGATCGTAGGCACGCTCTGAAGCACATGAAGGAAGGTAGCGCCATCATCAACACGACATCAATAGTCGCGTACAAAGGAAATCCCGAGCTGCTCGACTACACGGCAACAAAAGGAGCGATTGTAGCCTTCACCAGAGGACTTGCACTCCAGCTAGTGAGCAAGGGCATACGAGTCAATGGAGTCGCACCAGGGCCCATCTGGACCCCGTTGATCCCGGCCTCGTTCAGCGAGGAAGAGGTCAAGAAGTTTGGGTCGGAGGTGCCAATGAAGCGGGCCGGGCAGCCCATCGAGGTGGCGCCGTGCTATGTGTTCCTTGCGTGCAACCATTGCTCCTCCTACATTACTGGCCAGGTCCTTCATCCCAACGGTGAGTACACTCAGTATAATTGCAAGTTTCATTTACTTAATCATTACTGGCCAGGTCCTTCATCCCAACGGTGAGTACACTCAGTATAATTGCAAGTTTCATTTACTTAATCTCGCCACTACTAAGAGTATGCTCGGTTCTGCAATTTCTTTGCAGGTGGGGCAATAGTGAATGGTTAATACAACCGAAGTTCTAAAGGGTGGTGTGCCTTTGTGGTGTTAAGTCTCTTAGATGTGTGATATGAAGTTCTAAAGTGTGTAAAGTCGGTATACTTCAGCTTGATGTTATGACATGAAGAAAGCTTAAACGTACGGGTTTCATGTCAAATAAACTATAAAACTTGGTGTATGTTGCGTTGCAAACTGTAAGTGGTCAATACTAAAGAACGCTGTACAATTATACCACATGTATGCTTGGTGTTGAGATTTGTGTATGTTATGTAATCTTCGGATTATCATCCATCAGGTTGCGACCAATTAGCAATGCTAAAGGCTGCAACACATTGTTGTGCTCGGTTCACTTGTAAATCACGATCATAAAGAAAAATGGAAAGGACCACAGTATACACAATCCGGATCAGACATTCGAGTAAACATGAACATGTCTCTACTGCCAGTCTGGAGTCGGGCCAAAGAAATAACCTATTTAAAGAGAAGAAAAGAGTGAATGCCTAAGATCTGAAGCACAAGAAACGATAGAAACCCCAAATGGAGAACAGTGTTGCAAAAGTAGTTCGCCAGATCTCATTAATTATTGCTCTTGAATTACTAAATTTAAACACTTGACATGCGGCAACATGGTAACATGGTAATCCGACATCAATGAGAGGCTAATAAGACTAAAGGGTTCGGTTATAATCGAAACACAAAATGCAAGAGAGAATAATATACAAGTACAACAACAAACTCGGAAGAAGGGAAGGCGAAGGCAGGCAAATCTTTTTATGGTTCGTCTGCCAATTCCTGCAATCTTTATAGCCACTGCGAGATGGGATCACGAAGAACCGCTGAAAGAGACTTGCACCCCTTTCCCGCCAATTCCAGCGATCAGGCATTGGAATCCGCAGGTTTCCAATTCAGCAATCACTTTGTCAACAACCGTCCCTGATAGCACTGATCCGCAGGGTCAAGGAATAGACTTACAAACAACATATAGACAGAACATAGTTACCCATCTTCGAAATTCTGAAAAAGACTTTCAAGAATCAGGGTTGCCAGGCCACTGGAGAACCCACACAATAATTCAGTTGTTCTCTAGTGCAGAGTCAAATAGATTTTCTGAGGTGCTAAGCCGTAATTACGGACCCATGGTGTCTTTCCATGTTCTTGTCCTAGGATGGAACTTACATTGCATTTGCATAAAAAGCATCCTAAGCCTTCATGAGCAGGTGCTGCCTCCTACTTCTTTCTTGACACTCATAAGCACTCCCATGGGGATGCAACTCATGCAAGTATATGAGCTAAGAATTATGCAAATCCTACACCAGCACACGAAATGACTTCTCTGAAAACTTTTGTATGCTTATGAGGAGAATTGATGCTTCAATTAAAAGAAGACGATGACATGCATGACCCTAGTGAAAACTCAAAACTAAACAAATGACATTATCGAGAGAAAAAGAATTAAGCGAAAGGATACAGGTTGGCAGCAAGGTAAGAACACAGCCTCCGCCCCCAGCTCCGGTTAGTTTAGAGGTTAATTTGAACTTTAATGTCGTCCGCAAGACTGTCTCTATGGAGGCGTGGCTAACCCCCATGCACTGTAGCAAACCTTGATTCATTTCCATCAACTCCCCTACTTTCTCTTCTTTCTCTGTTACTGAAATTTCATCAGGAGCAGGTGCTTGGATTATAGTCGACAACTCTTTGCTGATAGAATCAACAGCGTTGAACACAGAGGTCATGGCATCCAGATGTCTCAAGGTCCTCTCCGAAACACCTGCAACTAAAGCCTTCGTGTTTCTCCCCACTTTTGTGTTGGTAATCAGCATTCTAAGGGGCACAGCGGATTTGATGCGTGTCAAACTTCCTGACTTAAACTTGATCATGTTACCTGCGGAATAAAGTTCACAGTCAATACAATAACAATAACCCTTTCTAGTTAAGCTTGACAACTTAAAAAACGCTATTTACCAATTGAAAGAGAGAACCCCTTCTCCTGATTCACAGCCAAACAAGATTAGGAACCATTCGATTGTATTAATAGATCTAGCATTGACATTTCTTGATTCTATATCTTCTTCTCAAGTTGAGAAGGCTAAAGTGGTTCTATCTACGTAGTCTTACAACCACCACTTAAAGTTTATACACCAGGAAATAATTTCGACACAATCTACATTATTAAGAATTTTTCTTCCATTTGTTTCTTTGCCAGAAATACCAAGTAGATTAAAAAAAAAAAAAAAAAAAAGGTCTCCCAAACCACATTAGGGTCACATTAATGTTAATCTTTCCATTGAAAGCAGACCAGTTGATCTAACCATAGCAAAGACAGATGAGGATCATATCAATTTAGAAAGCCAGCATAGAATCCAATAATCTAGATGGAAGGTAACAATTTACTTGCACAAGATACTTACCATATGTGCTCACAGTGTTGTCGATTCCAGATGGCTTTCCATGAATAATCTTTTCACCTTCAAAAGCCCATTTATTCAACAATTCAAGTTCATTCTCCCCAAAATCGAGCCATCCTTGATGGCCTTTGTCCAAGCTCATAGATTTGGAGAAAGCAAGAAAAGTGGCTGAGAGTGCCACACAAATTGCGGCAGATGATCCCAAGCCTGAGCCAAGAGGAAGCTCAGAAGTGACAGTCACAGTGGCAGGCTTAAACCTGACCCACAGAGAGGAAAAGATTAGAACTATGCACTGCGCAAAATGTATTGCTGAACCTGATTAAAAGAGACATACCCTTGGATACAGGTGTAGAGCCAGAGGAAAGCTGAAACTCCAGATGCAAGTGCAATTTTCGCCTCTGGAATGTTTTGTTCTTCAACTAGAGCAGAAATTGATTCTGCAAATTTTCCGGAGCACGTCGTGGGGGTTGAACAGTCGATACCATCTAATTCTGAAAGTGCTTCTTTAATTCTACCAATAGGCCAAGAAAATTCTAACCCAATGTCCTTGAGATGGAGTTTAAGTGTGTCATTGGTCTCTGCTCAGAAAGACAATATTATGTCGTGACCAAAGCCAATAAAAGATCTAGTGATAGAACAAAATTCCAATGTATAAAACACATTGTATTGCATAACATTATGGTGAAAAGCATGCCCTCCATTACAAGCTTCATGCACCAGTTCAAACACAGCGAGGTCAACCAGATTGGGGAAAGATTCAGTACTCACCCAGATGGCAGAACAAATCGAAGACAAGGGTACTAGAGAACACAGACAAATCCTCCCAACCAATCTAAAATGGCAGGTAAAAATCCGTTCGCTCATTTGAATGGATTGTTAAAGTATTCATCTTTAGAAACCTTTTCCTCCTCCCATATATTCTCCATAGAAGACGATCAAGATCATCATCCAGAGAGGATTCCCATGATTCGACTTCAATCGGGACCGCGAAAAGGTACGACCTTGAAGCGCATTCAAAAGACGAGCAACTAAAATAAAGAAAAAAAAGAAGAACTTGGATAAAGATCATATATTCTCCAGAGAAGACGATCAAGATCATCATCCGGAGAGGATTCCCATGATTCGACTTCAATCGCGACCGCGAAAAGGTACGACCTTGAGGCGCATTCAAAAGACGAGCAACTAAAATCAAGCAAAAAAAAAAAAAAAAAGGACTTGGAAGAAAATTGAGAATTAAGTGCGAAACTGAGTTCATCCAACTAAGGACTAAACACATCGAGCTCAGCTCAACTCAGGGCCTTCCAGGAATTTCATCATGGCTACTCATACCTCGCCATACGCTACAGCGAATTTTCATATCGGCAAGCGGACGCCTAACGAGTAACGACACTTATGTCAAACGAATTTCACACAAAACGAAAGCCGGCGCGCGGGTACGTAGGCGGCGGCGGAGAACAACGGGGGCCGGGGGGGGAGGGAAATGTACCTGAGGGAGAGGGGAGGCGGAGCGTGATGGAGGTGTAGAGGTTGATCGAGGCGGCGACGGCGGTCGTTCCGTGGACCACCGCGTGCTCGCCGGAGAGGATGATCTTGCCGGGGCCCTCGCCGTCACCTCCATTTCCCCGCGCCGGCGATTCGCTCGGTGGCCGACGGATTTGCGGGGCTCGGTTTCGTCGGAAGCGATTCGATCGGTGCGGATCGATTCTCTCTCCTACGCTGGTGCTCCGGCGAGAGAGAGAGAGACTGTTGCGAATGTGAGAGAATGTGGGAAGAACTACGGCGGAGGAAACCGAACTCGGTGGCCATTAAATTTGTCGCGCTGTTTGGTTGCGTGGCGACTACACGCGCCCCTCCCGCGCGCGTGGGTGATGTGTTTCTTGAATGTCCTTTTCTTTTTTTCTTTTTTTAATGTTTTTGCGTTTCTTCGGGAAAAATATTTTAGATTTTGGAGGACCTAATGACCTATTTGATGACTATTTTATTTCTGAAAATAATTTTTACTCACAAATAATTTTTTTTATTATGTTTTCTAGATGAGTTTTGAGCATTTGAAAGTATATGATAATTGTCTAAAATTTATATTACTAAAAATAAAAATAGGTTTAGTGTGACCTTCAAATTCTTTTGTGATTTAAATTTTTTAAATAATTTTATTACATTTTTCTCTTTTTTTCCTTTTCTTTTTTCCTTCTTTCCTTTGGCTGGTCATTGGCCTTGGCCAAATTGACTACCTTGTTGAAGCATT
The DNA here is from genome assembly GCA_016097595.1 of Eucalyptus pumila. NCBI lineage: Eukaryota > Viridiplantae > Streptophyta > Magnoliopsida > Myrtales > Myrtaceae > Eucalyptus > Eucalyptus pumila. The sequence continues at coordinate 23,152,905 of CM027847.1, forward strand.
GCCGATCTTATCAAGGCTCGACCTCACTAGGTCACTATGAGATTGGCCTCACCATGGCCTAGCAACAACGCCCCCATGGTGGTCATTGTATAGCTCGATTACCAAAAACAAGATCAATGGGCCTAAACTTAACTTAATATTAGTCATGTTACCGAGAATAAATGATATAACTTATCCTTTTTCGTTTGAATGATATTTTGAAATAACTTAATATTGCAATCGCATTTTTTAATCTTTTTTGGCTTGTCATTTTATGTGCAATTTTTTTTTTTAATGTATGCATTTTGTCATGTATGCTTGTGCATGCATATAGACTCTGTTTGTTTCGCAAGAAAATAAATATTTATAAAAAAAATGCATATATTGCTTGAATTGATCAATTGATGAAAAATGTTTTCATTATCGATAATAATTTATGTTTAAATATTATAGTGGGTAATGAAGATATTTCTTTCTCATTTATTTTTGTAAGCAATACAATTGATTATTTTTTAAGAAAATATCTTCAAAACCATATATCTTCAACGAAATTAATGAAGCTATAGGGTAATTAAAAGTTGGGTACATTTCACTGATAAGGAAAGGTCAGAAAGTAAATTTTATATTTATGACCGCTCCGTTCCAAAACCACTCATTAAGATTGCTGAGCTTGAATTTTTATTTTTTTAATCGGAACAATGAACTATGATTTTCCTATGAATTGATCTTTCGTGACCATTAGAGAATCATCATAGGAGGACATGTGAAGCCAATGTAATATCCAAGTACTGCCACATCTATTGAAAACCCTTTCAAAGGACCCTCGCAATGATTGAAAAAAAAAACCGAAATAGAGTAAGCAAGAGAATGAAGCAAGGTTTTGCAATCCCTGCAACGGCCTATCACGATCGTACTATCCAATCTCGATAAGGGTATCAGCTCCACCATTGGTCCTCCCCCAATGAGACCACCGACACAGGCGGCGGCGGCGGCGGCGGCGCAATCCCTTGCTCCAGATTTCACGGCCTCCGTCGGAACTCACTCGGATTCCGACCTCCCCTTTTAGCTCTCGTCTTATATCTTCGCACGCACTCGGCAATGGAAAATGGCTCCGGGCAAATTCGAGTCATCGGACCTGGTCGAGACCCTAGTGACGTTCAACAGACCCGTCAACTCGAGAAAAAAAAAAAAAAAAAAAGGAGTTCCCACTTTCCAGCCCGTCAACTGAGACCTCTGGTCATTCACCCGGCGCGTGAGCTGCAGCAGGTCGAAATGAAACCAGCGAGGGAATGTGGACCTGGCCACCAAGTCAAACTTGTCAGCCTCGCAAACGAATCGCGCCTGTTGATATCGTTACAAACGAGGCCGCATCGTATTAAACTACCTACGGCTCACCCACCACCCCCGTGCGAAACGAGGAGCCCTTCTTTGGCTTCATCAACTGGAAAATCTTAAAATCTTTAATACATAAGTTAATTTAAACGTTTTTAATTATGTGAATTTTATCTTAAATCTTTTAAAAATATTTTGTCAGTATAATCATAAATCTATTATTTAGATATTTGGTTAGAAGAATTATACCAGAAAACTATCAAAGTGTTATAATCATGATTAAACTGACAAATCATCAAAAGAGTTATGATTATATCGTCATAATTAAAAAGTTTATAATTAAGTTGATCTCCAGATGAAAAATTTAGGACTTTTTTGGACGATTCTCCCGCATTCTGGTTCTACTTTAAGTTCAACTTTCTTAGTTCAATCATAGATACTTTGTTGGGAAGGAGTAAATTAATCGTGTCGGAAATGTTACTTTCAAGATCGAACGTGAAGTGAACCTACCGTATCAGCACAAATTAATCTCTAACGAGCTAAACACTGATTAGCCATGCCCCTATTCTAGCCAGAAGCCACCGAGCCAAAGAAAGTCTTCGGATGCGTGCGCATGCTTAAATTGACTTCTCTATAGCTTATGTCATAATCAATGCGATATTGGACCATGACCAAAGTGCCGAAGACAATAAATAGAGGGAAAGTCCACTTCGAAGTCCAAACACGACAGCTTCAAAGGGACTTTAGAATGGTATTTGACCTTCGCACTTGAGGCCATCCCTTGCAAATTGCAATGTCCTTTAGCCGTAAAACGGCGGAAGGAATATTCACTTTCGATTTGGATGCGATCGGATACAGTATTCAAATTGCAATGTCTTGTGCTCATATTGACTAAAAAGGGTCACGCCCCCGCCATCTATGGGAGCGGCTTTCCCACGATGGTCGTGGTGATGCAATAATTTGTGTGCGTTCATGAGAATTGATCGAGTTATAAGGTTCGGATACCTTATACAGTTATAGTATAAAGAAATGAAGAAAGAGATGTTATACAGACCCTAGCCGGTCATGCTTCCTATAACCTTAACTTTTTTCTTCTTCTTTTTTTTGGCATACACAAACGTGCATCACTGCAGAGTTATGGAGTTTACCCAAGGCAAGAAGTTGTTTTCGTTTTACCAAGAAACACTGGGATAAGCGATGTCGTTATCCCTCTAAATAAGGCAAAGACTCGGGCGTTCCTGCAACCGCCTCTACATGTAGGCCCTTTGTACCGTCCGACAATCTTTTGCCGCCCCTCCACCGCCGTCGCTAGCCTCGATAGTGGAGGCACTTGTCTCCACCATTCCGAAGAGGCCAACGTCTGACCTCGTCTCCACGGTTGCAAAGGACACACATAGGCATTGAGAGGGCAGCAATGGAGGCGGTCCTCCAAGAATGGCGACGGAAGTGATGGTGCGACGCGACTTATTGGAAGTGGCGAGGCCGGAGCGAGGGACGAGAGAGGGCTGGTGTTTGGGCCAAGTTTCCCTTTGATGGAGCATGATCTTGAGCGCAAGTTTTTATGGAGGCCTATATATACATGGGTTGTCCAAGACCGTGCAACTCTTCGGCTTAGACTCAGTACTGAACTGGGTTGAACAGGGGAGAGGGGAATCTAAAGCGATGACACAGTCCTTGTTCCTTACCAATATGACAGATTGCACAAGCACTCGGTTTCAAAAAATGCTCAAAGAGTCACAATGAGCACCCAGAAATTCTTTCAGAATCTAAACAAGTGGGCTGTATGATATACAGAAGTTTATTTTCTCAGCAACAGCCTTATGAAAATCACAGAGTCCACGCTACATTTGAAGGCACGCAGCACAAGTACAAGGGTATCGGCCCATAAATATAGCTAGAAGCATCTCAGGAAAATGACAGAGACATACATACGTCAAACTGATTTCTCTGCAACAGCAGCTTGCTCCTTAAGAGACTCGTACAGTGTCTCGACGAGGTCTAGCAGGAACCCATCGGCGCCGTGTTTCGCCAACAAGGATATTGAGATAGGCAAATTATCATGCAGCCCCATCGGTATGCTTACCTGTAAATGTGAATTGCAGTCACTTTATGCTAGATTGCATAGGGCCATTAGATTAATTGAAACGGGAGTATGACAGCTTTAAGGTTGTGTAGTGAGAGAGGATTGCGCAACCTGACAGAATCCCGAAACACCAGCAATGGAAAGCAAACTGAATGCCTTGGCACGGAAAACTTCCAGAGAGGATGCATCTGTTTGCAGCTTTGGTGGAGGCCCAGGAACTGTGGGGATTGCAAGGATACCAAAATCCTGCAACAAAGGCAATAGAACCTTATTCTTCTTCTATAATTCAAATTGCTCGAGAGATGAAAAAAGAACAGTATTCTTTGATAATTCCTCTGGTTATTTTGATCAATTGCGATTCTTTTGAGAAATTCAGAACATAATGTTAAACATAGCAAGAAGCCAAGAACAGTGACAAAAGACAATTATGAACTCAAGGCATGCAAGATGACAAGAGAGGGACATACCCCAAGTAGGGAAGTAAGAGCAGAATGTAATTCTTTCTTCACTGACTGACAGATATCAATATTTTCTTCGGTCGTCTGGAGGGCTTCCCTGACCCGTTCTGATATTCCCGGGCCCAAATCGGGTTTAACAGCAGACACCCAATCCTTATGATTATTTTTGAACTCATACCTATGATTCAAGGTTAATCAGAATCCTTCTATAGATAGTGGTTCTCTTCAATATCCCACACAATGAATGACTGAAATAAAATCCAACGAGGGTTCAGGTACACATCACCACCTCTGAAGCAACCGCATTGCACTAGAAAGAGCTGCCAAAGATGGGATGTTGTCTACTTGATCCTCATTTATTTGACATAGGAAAGAACTCAAGGCCGGAACATTGTCTCTGACGTAGTCCCCAAGGACAGTGTGCTTAATTATATCACCTGCACTGATTCGCATTAAGGAGACATTAGATACAAAAAGAAAAACTAGTTAAGGAATGGAGATATATGAATTGAGAGATTAATCCAATTCCAGTCCATTTCACTTCCATCTGTAATGATCAATTCCTTCCACATTATTGTGCTTCAGGACTGCATGTACAATCTGAGCTAAATCATTCACTCAATGCTCTTATCTTCTTACCTCCGAATAATTTCTCCACTGATCTTACAAAAGCTTGAGTCAGTCGCTCACTGGGAATGTCTAAAAGCTGGAAACAATCTCTTGGTATAATGATCTGACTAGGTCTATTTGGATCTGCATCAGGCAACTCGAGAAGAACACGACCGACCTGCTTCAAGATGCTCGGTTCCCTAGCAAACCAACCTAGATAAGACAGTAAACAAAGACAAAAGTTAACAAATATTCATTTACTAGTTTACAATGGGAGGAAACAAGAAAAGAAGCAAACAAAAATAAATTCACACTCGTCACGAATGAGTTTAAATGTCAATACTCCAATGAGTGCGGAAACCTTGCAAAGGTACATGACATAACGGAAAACACAAAACCAGGAAGAAGCATGAAGCAGCCAGTTGGCGGCTGTGTTATCCTTTTAGAATACTTAAAGATGGAATTACAGTGCAATACAAAACCTAGGAGAAAGGGGACAAACTGTTTCAAAGAGGCACACTTCTCACCATATTGAAAGTGCTAGAAATTTCTTTCAGCTGCCCAATATGTCGTTTTTATAAAGAAACACCACTAATGTCAGAAATAAAAGAAGGAACCTAAGTCTTTCACTGAACTTTCCTTCTTTAAGAAGCTGAAACCAATTACTATTTTCATCAAAAGCTCGAGGCCACAAAAAAACAGAATGCTCACCTACTGTATCAAAAGCTTGCGCCATTGGAATGACTCCAACAGTGCTAATGGCATTATGTGAGGGCCGAAATCCAAGAATCCCACAATAAGATGCAGGAACTCTTACACTTCCTCCAGTGTCACTTCCTGCACAGTGCAGAACTTTTAGCTTCATTCTGAAGGATAAACTGAGAAAATTTCAGAGTAATTCCATGTGGAGTGCTTTACCTAGGGAGAAATCGGCAAGCATTGCTCCTACTGCAACAGCAGATCCACTAGAAGATCCTCCAGGCACGCGATCAGGTGCACATGGGTTTCTTGGCGTGCCGTAATGTTTATTCTCCCCATTTATGCTGCCACCACAAAAATAATCATTTCAGTGGATTATATTCCTCACTTTAAAGTAGAACTTCCTTATGGAAGCTATATAAGAAGGAAGAGACTACCTTGGAAATTCCATTCTCAAAATAGAATTTCTCCAAGTCAACCTCGGTAGACTATGTATGTGTTGCATTTATCCCGTCTTTTCCTTGGTAAGTGTTCCTATCTTAAGCTAAAACATTCCAAGTTCAAAACACAAAATGGAAAAGAAAGCTCTTAAATCATGATGCCTCCTTGACTGGCAAGGCAAGACACTTCGTTCCAAGATTCAGAACTCTATAATCTGATCTTGGGAAGACTATGTGAATGCGACTGTGCAGGTGGTCTAAAGTAGTAGAGCTGGTACAGAGTCTCTGGCAGCTCTAGCCATGCAATTAGTCTAGCTCATCCCCGATTCTCTCTCCATGCTAAGGCTAAGCACAAGCACATAGCTGCCCTATCCTTGATTCATTGCATGCTCTTTAAACTTGACAGTAAGCCACAATTCTCAAGTTTGAGCTGTGTTTTTCAATCGCGGCAAGACTGAGTTTATAAGCCAAGTTCACAGACACTAACCTGTATGCCATTTCATCCATGACAGTTTTTCCAACACATGTAGCACCCGCTTTCAACACATTCAAAACAGCTGGAGCTGTGGAAGATGCAGGCGCGTGAGTCCTTGCCCAATCAGGATTTCCAAACCCAGTCACATGTCCTTCAACGTCGAAACTACATGAACAATTCCGTATGAAAAAACCGACACAAACTTCAGTCTCAGAAAAAGTCCAACTACGCATGGCAGCAGGAATCAATGTAAAATTTCATGCCTTTCAACAGAAGATGCAGCACAAGTAGCCCAACCATTGTGAGGAACACACGGTTATAACTAGATCTCTCCCATTAATTCAGTGATAAAGGTAAACAACTAATACTCTCACTAGACCAAGATCAAAACCCGACACTTACAAAACAAAACCATATCAATAAAAAATAATCTTCCAGGTACAAGTCAACCGGGCAATGCAGCAAGCTTAACCCGAGATGTCTATCCTCGATGCTCTGTAACTTTTCCGAAAACTTTTAAGAAGAAAATGCGGCAACCACAAACACGTCGTCATCAATTAACATGGCGGGTGACATTTATCGACAACATGGTACTGAAGACGACCACCTCCCCTCTCTTTCTTTGCCGCTCTGAACATGGGGTCCCATCACATTCGCTGAAAATGAACCCCGCGTCAGCTGATCACCTGGTATGCGAATATCTTCTCATTGGGTCTTCGCTTTTTCATGACAAAGGTCGATACTTCACCGAGTAATCCGAAGCTAACAACTACCTACTTGACCAAGCAGGCACATCTTCGCAAAACACGCAAAAGGGGGGAAAGCCCACAGCCCGAATCATCTTCCCACTTGAATAAAACAAGGAAAACTGAACACCCAGAAACGAAAGCTGGGGCTATCGAGAGAGAAACAGAGGCGCTGCAATGAAACCGGGTCGCAGTCGAGCGACGACGGACGAAGCAGGAATCACTCACATGTCCTTGACGGCGAAGGTGAGGCCGGCCAGGGGAAGCGAGGGAGACGAGGCGGGAGGCTTGAGGACGAATTTGCTAATGAAAGCGCCGTACTCCGGAGACATCGCCATTTTTTCTGGGCGCTGTTAGCTGTTTCCGGCTATCACCCGCTCGTCGGAAGAGACGACGGACGGATAGTTCCTGTACGGAAACGAGGCTCCAATGGCCACGGAGGGGTTCTTGATTTTTGACCCAATCAGTTTCGACAGACAAATGAGAAATTTACTCTTTGTATATTATCTGATAAACCCGTCAAAAGGCTTCTTAATTATTTGATTTTTTGTGATTCGAAATAAACTATTATTCTTATGATATATTAAAAATTATTACATACTTATTTCTTTAGTTAAAAATATTCTAACTGAGATTAACTTATCCACATATTACTTAAACACTTAAAAAGTCATATACGAAATGAAGTGAGAGTGCAACATCAAGTGAAATTGATAGAGATGAGTTGTGAATCCATTTAATACTTATAATATTTAAACTTAACCCTTCTAACATATTTTTTTAATTTATATTATAGCTCATTAAATATGGTTTTTCTTTTCTAATAGATCAAATACGGATTAAGAAATGGGTTTATGACCTATCTTGATGTGTCCATCTCCGAGAAAGAAGGATTGAAATTGGGTTGAAAACATGAAGATGGCAAACTTATAATTTTGTTGAAAATCAATGATAATCGATCTAATCCCCTTCTATTCATAGGCTCAATTTGAGATCATGACGCATGATTCTTATCCTTCAATCCAATCGATGGCTTAGTGGTGGTAACATTCATCTCTTTGACAAGAGACACTAGGTTCGAATTGATTTGGGATGATGTTTCACTGTCGATTAGTTTATATTCTTTAAATCTAGTGATGGATTCAATAGTTCGCATATCAAAATATGACTTATGCCATACAATGAAAAACTCGGACCCCATAAATAATATATGGATATATCCATTCTGTGATCATTCTTAAGTGATAAATTTAAACATGCGAGCATTCTAACCAAATTGAGCCATTCGATTTATTTCATAAATTTAGACATGCAATGCACTTTGATTTGTACATAGCGCAATCATCTCATCTTTTACGCAGTCACTCCCCTTGTGGGGCAATGCTAGTAAAGTTGAAGTTGGCACAGCTAGTCCGGCGCACCAGCAGCGACGAGCTAAACCCTAATCTCGACCTCGCCACGTCGAACTGCAGGAGATTATCTTCCAACTGATGCGCCCCGATCACGATCGGGTCCTTCGGCCGTGACCCCCCGTCGATGAACGCCAGGCAGAGCGTCTCCGGGCGCACCTCGACCATGGAGTTAACGCCGAAGATAGGCCAAATGGTGTCCTCATCTTGCATCACGAATTCGATGATCGGGACTCGGGGACCGACCCGGGTACCCGGGAACCTCGCTCGCTCATAGCATGCCGGGAACGGCGGGATCGGCTCCGCCTGCGGCGTCTGCGAGAGCTCGCTAGTGAAGGATCGAGCCACGGCTACGAAAATTGAGTGCTCCAAAATAGTGTACGGCGTTGTGGTGCTGATCCTTGTTCGTCCATTGCCTGCTAAAACATGCCCTTGTTAGAATGAAACATCCCGCATAAATTTTTTTTATGAAAGGTGTGACTGATAAAAATAAATAAATGCTAGAGTACAAAATCTTTATAGTTCGAGTTTTGATTTTGATATTGACAACAAAATTTCTCATAATTTGATAACCTCATGAGATCGGTTTAGTGGTTAAGAATCTAACTTGTGTGTATGAATTAGAAGTAACATAATATATATTTGATTATCGCATCATTAAGTACAAACGATTTCATATTTGTGCCATTCATAAGGGTTTAGACTAGTGTTTTATATATTTCATTGTATTAACGCGACATCTATCAATTCGGGATTTATCAATGCTTTCTAGTTGGGAAAAAAAAAGAACTTGAAATTTCAAGTTTGACTTAACGTGATTACCTAGTAGAGATGTGTTCAATGGGACAGGTTTCCAATTTATCCTGATTGATCTCACTCCGACGAAGTACTTCCCTCTCCGTCGGAACGTCAGCGGCGTATAGAGCAATCCGCTCGAGACATCGACCCCGGGAAGCATGTTGTACGGCCCGTCGCCGAAGAAGATGACTCCTCTGTTGTCATTGGAACTCACGCTGGTGAGGCACAAGGCGAACATCGGCGGAAAGCCGCAGTGCGAGGCGAGCTGGCTCTGGAGAGAGATCGGCGTGCGGCCGAGCCCCGCAACGCCATGGACGCCGGCCGGCCACCCAGGTCGGAGCAAGGAAGAGGGTGCGCAGGCGAAGTAGAACTTGCAGAATCGGATCGGCCGACCGGGGTTCGAGCCGCGAGTCGTCAGGATCGAGAACATGTCTATCGAGAGCTCCGCAACGGCTCTACGCTTCGTCATGGGGTTCACCTGTTAAAACGTATAGTGATATTACTATTTCTTTATGCGTGATTTGCTGAAGAGAATGCTGTTCCATACCGCCAAGAGCCCGCAGGAGTTGTTGTGGCAACCGGGCCGTCCGGGGGTGGCGGGGGTGGCCGGGCCCGAGCAAGTGCGGCTGAACCGGGCCTTGCCGGCGGGGGAGCAGAGGTAGTCGTCGAAAGGAGGAGCGTAGAATGTCGACGAGACGTAGCGCTGCTCGTCGCAGTGCTCCCACACCATCCCGCCGTCGAGATCCACGAGGTGAAAGATGGGCTTCGTGGGGGTCCTCTTCAGTACGTTGGCCACGTGAAGGCCCGTTGCGCTGTCTTTGTGGACTGCCAGCACGTATCGGTTGACCATGGGCGGAGGTGGCGGAGGAGGAGGAGTCATTTGGGAGCGCGAAGCGGGAGCGAGGAGAGGGAGAGCGGAGAAGATAAGAAGGAGAAGGTGGAGGAGATGGTGGGGAGAGTCTGCAGCGGCCGCCATGAGAGAGGCTTCAAACTGAAAATGAAGAGAGAAAAAGAGAGGAGCAGATAGACAGAAGAGGCGGGGGGCAGATATTGAACGTTGGCTTCGGTTACGAAGGGATTCATCAGAAGAACGTGGGTTCTGACATCGTTGCTAAGCTTTTGAGGAATGCGTTACGGGCGATGCTGTGCGAGTATTGCGGAAGACGGTCTTGGGGGATGAAAACGGAAGCTTAGGAATTCTTCTGTGGTTAGGGCTTAGCTGGAGCTTTTAGAGAAAAACCCAAAACGCGGATTGACGTTTCATAGGTTTATAGGTTTTATCTTGCCAGCTCTTGTCGTCACGGCTTACCGATGCATGTTTTGGAACGCCGGTAAGAAATGGAGAGCTATGGTAGTTTCCACTTGCAGTGCCATAAATAAGTTGTATTTGAGATGTTTTTGTCGCTCTGAATCATCATAGATATGGTGTTCAAGATGACTGTTGCTTCAATTCCGGATTCAAGTTATGGCCACAAAGCTGTTCTCACTACATCTTAATGAACAAGGTCCTTTAACATTCACCAATGCTTCGTGGCAACAATCCGACGAGCTCATTTCGAGTCAGAATAAGCTCTTTGTAATCCACTAGGGCACCCGATGAAGTCGAGAACAATATCTGATAAGGTTAATTGTCTCCTTGTCCGCAACAGTCCCAAGATTTCGAGCCGCTGCGATTGCTCGAGTGCAAGCACATGCTGTCTGGACGCAGGATCATAAAGATAACTCGGATATCTCGTCGGCCAGTAGATCTTGTGAGATGTTTTATGATATTTCGGTTCCTTCTTATCATATACATTCCGTACTATAGAGTTGCTTTTTTCAGTTCTTACCGCTTACGAATTCTGCATTGGGGTGGCGAAATAAGACCAAAGCTTCAAGGTATTTTTGATGGCCCTCTGCTAAACTCTTCAACTACAGTACCTGTACGCGATAAGAGCTAAACTCCTTCCTCGCCTAGGTGTGATACGAAGACAATCAACCGACGCAACCACCGCCAAGCACAATTTACACAATGGAAGCAATAAGCAAGGATTCAAAAAGAGTAACGACGCCGGAATTTACGCGGATCCACTAATCAACTTAAATCAAGAGCACAAGAGATCAATCCACAGCAAGAACTACAAAAACACAAGCTCCTCCCAGAAGCCAAAGCTCCAAACTTTAAAATCAGAAAGCATGTGGTTCCACTCTCTGAGAGCAAACACAATTCACTTGGAACCATAATTAGGTTGTACGTTTGGAAAATCCTAAACCCCCCCTCTCTCTCTCTCTCTCTCTCTCTCTCTCTCTCTCTCTCTCCTTTGTTCTGTGTGCTACGTGTGCTTTCTAAGGGCGTGAATGATAATCATTCGACCAGAAATTGATTTCTGGAAAAGAAATAAATTTTTCTATTTCTATTTCTAAATGAGTTTCTAAGCAAAAATATCCATTTGATAATGACATAAAATTTATACTCTAAAATATAAAAAATCGTTTGATAACGACACAAAATTTCTTGCTTTTGGATAAAAGCGGACCGACAGACTTTGCGGCTGGCGGCAAGAATCGTGGACCAAGGCAGACGATGACCAACGGACGGCAGTCGACAACAATGAATGGAGGACCGGTTCAACGAATGATGAGAAGAATTTTTATTTCTCACTCTGTTCTAGAAATAGAGAAGTAGAAAATTTTTATTTTTGATTTTTATTCCAAACTTATTTCTAGAATAAAAATATATTTCAAAAATAAAAAAAAATGGAATGATTTTATTAAACGGATTTCTATTCCAAAAACAGGTTTAGAATAGAAAAATTGTTTTTGAAACAAAAATTGGTGATTGTCATGCACCCCTAAGTTGACAAGACCGCTCTACTAAAAAGAGCTCTTCTAGTGAGATAAGCACGTTACATAATCTTAGGCTCAACTCATGGGTCCAGCTTATTTAGCAAATACAATGTCCCCAAAAAAGTGGTAGTAGGGCCAATGGGCCCAAAATATGTATCACCATCCTAAACTCAATAAAAATGTTGTTGATCTTCGCCGTTGTCGAGTGCAATTTGCAATCACTGTTTGGCCCAAGAGGAGACATAGGTGAAAGACATGTATGCACCAGTCGACGATGATTGGAGATTTGGGTTGAAATTTGTTGGTGTAGAAGAATATTGTGCTTCGAGCGAGGGGGAGCTAGCCTAATATGGTAGGGACTCGCACGTGGTGGAGAGAATGTCGAGTGCAAATGTGATTGGTGTCATGAAATATGCAGTCCTACATCAGATATCGTTTCAAGCTACAAGAAACCATTGATAATATTTAATTTGTTCATAACTCAACCACTTGTACTTTCTAGTGAAAGTGCTAATTAGGTTGTCAATAGGCTTGAGTTTTGGTTTCCCTCTTAGATCTCCCCATTAGGAAGGTATTGTTTACCAGCTTTTGTATGATATGTATATTTAGGCTTGAGGTTTGCACGTTCAATTGACCTTCAAAGCCAACACCTACTAGACTTTAGATCAATCCGCGCTCTTTATTTATTAGTTAAAGCTCAAGAGGTGGTGCCTCCACATAAACTTTGGAATCTTACTTGATTTATAGTAGAGAAAGTAGTATCGATCACAAGGCAAGGGATGTTTTAGCCTAATCAACTTTCCAAACTTCGCAATAAATTTTAATAGTGTCGACTTTTTTGTTGGCAATTTTTTTTTCTTTGTATTTTCTAACAATAAAGCATCTTACAACACTCCAATCGTGCTTGTAATTTATAGTAATTAACATCAACATAAGAAAAGGGGTAAAAGCCACCAAAAATCATAAACTATATTCACTATGATACATTTACCCTAAACTTGTATAGTATGACACATTTACCTTACACTTTTTTTGTGATACGAAAAACCTTATACTTTTTTTTGTCACACAAAAAATAATGTGATACTAAATTTTTGGGCAAAAAACTATGGATTTTCTCATAAAGGATGGGAACATTATTAAGCGAATTCAGAATGGGATTCCGAATAGGATTCCAACAACTTTTGCATGATCAAATCTAATAGACTCATTTGAATGGAAAAAAGTCTACAAGTTTGGGATTTTTTATATTACAAAAAAAAGTTTGAAATAAATGTGTCATACCGATACAAATTTGGAGTTTTTGTGTTATAAAAAAAGTTTGGAATGAATGTGTCATAGTTAGCAAAGTTTGGGATTTTTAGCCTTTTTTTTCACCAAAAAAAAAAAAGCCCGTTGCTTTATATTTAATTTGTTAAATCTGGTCATCGTTGAACTTCCCATCCAAATTTTATTAGGGTTTCGAGAAAGTGGTGGAGACTTGTGGCAAAATATCTAATTCAAGGGGCCCCAAAGAAGAAATTTGCTAGTGAACAGTTCAACAACATCTTTGTTCAAAAGGTAGAAACTTAGATATTCAATAAGGGTTTTCACCGTAACCTTCTCTTGCACAATCGACATCAGCCTCGCAACCGTTGGTGGGCCAAGCTTTCCTGTCGCAATTTCTTTGCTTCTGCAAATCGTTGGTTCGCTTCGCCACCTCTGGATTTTCTGCTAGGCTCAATCCTTGACTGAAGTGCGACTGGCTTCTCTTTCGAATTTTCTTCCGCTGAGGTTGTAATCCGACGGCTTCATCCCCTCTGTTCTATCTTTCACGTTTCTGTTGGGTTTCTCTGCATTTACCTCTGTATGTGCTGTCTCGCATCTTTTGTCACTCTGGATGTCTTCTATCGGGGACCAATTCTTGCTGGCTAGTAAGTTTCGAGATAGCTCGTCCATAGGTTTAGCTCTTATTTCCCCTCTTTGAGATGGCTTCGGAAGACTCCTTGCGCCTGGCTGCTCTGTGCTCCAGATTAGGTAGGCTTTCTACTGAAAAGACCATTGAAGTGTGGGAGGAGGAACCCCCACCTGCAAAATTGGCACAATGCCGATTAACTGTGATAGGAAGGATTCTGTCCAATCCATCCATAAATTTCCCAGCCTTCCAGAGTACATTGAAAAAAGCTTGGAAGACCGAACAAGTCGACTTTATACAACGTGAAGATGGCCTATATATAGTACAATTCCATTCAGCTAATGACAAACGGCGAGTACTAGAAGGAGGTCCTTGGCTTTTTTCGGGCAATCTCTTCATTCTCAAGCCATGGCAGCCTAATACCCCCCCTACATTGCTATGATTTCTCAAGATCTGCTTTTTGGATACAAATTTTCGGCCTACCATTGGAATGGACAACTGAGCAGATGATCACAAAGACTGTGCAAGATTTAGGAAGGGTGATAGAGGTCCGAGTTGACACTAAAGAGGGTATTTCTTCTAGGACTGCAAGAGCAAAGGTAGAGTTACATCTTTAGAACCCCCTAAGGGCAGGTAAGTTGGTCCGCCTAGAAGGGAAGCTATTCTGGCTTGACTTTCGCTATGAGCGTCTCTCGCACTTCTGTTACTCATGCGGAAGGTTAGGTCATTATGCAATGAATTGTAAGACTATTCCCTATGATGAAGCAAACTTTGAAGGACGTGATAGTATGGTGTACGGTCAATGGCTAAAGGCTGAAGTAAAGGACCCTAGTCCTTTTTGGCAGACTTTTTATACACCTACCCCCACAGCAGCTCAACCCGAAGAAACTATACCTGAGACGCCTCCTTCGCAGCTTCAGAATTTGCTTCCTTTGCCAGCTTCGCCTTCTATTACAGCAGCAACAGAGGCTACACAACCTTTGCCAATAAACTTGCAACCTACAGAATCTGACCAGCAGCATCTTCAAATGAGTTGTGTACATACTGCACTCATTCCTGCATCAATTAAAATGAAGAACGTTCAGACCTCTCTTATGGAGTTTCAACAGTATAGGAAAAAGAAGAATGCATGCCTAACACCTAAAGTGGGTATTGCTAAAAAACAGCGACGCTACACATCAACTGACTCAAAGGGTTTAGTCTTGCATGACCTCGATGAAGCAAGTTTACTGGAAACACCTGTTCTTGACGAGGGAGAAGCTCAACATTGGGCTCCGGTGGCTGGCCCTCAACAGCCACCATCTCACAAATGAAACTTATATACTGGAACTGTCAGGGATTGGGCAATCCCCTGACAGTTCACGCGCTTAAGGCCATGACGGCCAAGGAAAAGCCCAATCTGGTATTTTTAATGGAGACGAAGAATAGTGCAGTGAAGCTGACTGATATTCAGCGTAGATTACACTTTACTAACGCTTATGTTATCAACCCTGTTGGTCTGGCGGGAGGTTTGGCGGTCCTTTGGAATGATCAGGTATCCATAGAAGTATTATGTTCAACAAAGGATTATATTGATATGACTTATAGGGAAGTGCAGGATGGTCGTATGATTAGACTAACTTGTGTTCATGCTCCATATGATTTTCACTTTCGACAACTATTGTGGAATGAGCTGCACAATATTAGTTTGGTTAATGTACTACCCTGGATTTGTGCTGGCGATTTTAACGAAATCCTTTATCCATGGGAAAAGATGGGGAAAAGACCGGCTCATAAGCTCCGTATGTTCTCATTTCGGCAGGTTCTCAATGATTGTGCTTTAATGGAATTGGAAAGTAAAGGGTGTCGGTTCACGTGGATGAATAACAGAGAGGGTGATGAACTGGTAAAAGAAAGGCTAGACAGGGCTATGTGTACACTTGACTGGCGATTATTATACCCTAATGCAGAGGTCTTTGCCTTGCCACCGGTGGGTTCTGACCATAGCCCATTGATAATTAATACTTCACCATCATCTAGAAGACGAGGGAGGAATTTTGTTTTTGAATCTTATTGGAATGACCATGACGAATGCCGACGTATTATTTTAGATGCCTGGAATTCAGTCCAAGTGCAGGGTGGTGATCTAGTCCCAAAACTGAAAAGGGTCTCTGTGACATTAAGCAAATGGAGTCGGGCCAAATTTCCTAGGGCGGATCTTAAAGTTACAGCTCTACAGCAACAACTTCAACTTATCACAAACCAGCAACAATGTACCTTTAATAGTTTTGAAGTTACCAATATCAAAGAAGAACTACGGCGGACCTGGCAACGAGAAGAGCAATATTGGGCTATGCGATCGCGGATTCAATGGCTGCGATGGGGGGATAAGAACACAAAATTCTTTCATGCTGCCACTCTTCAAAGACGACAGAAAAACCGCATTATTATGTTGCAGGATGATAATCTGAGATGGATTCGTGAACCACAGGTTTTGAAAGCTATGACATCCACCTATTTTGCTGAGTTATACACCACGGTGGGTTACCGAGATTACGGACCTGTTTTGGCTCAATGTCCGCAGGTGGTAACTGCGGAAATGAATGCAAAGCTGTTGGAATCAATATCCTTGGAGGAGGTTCGACAAGCTACATTTCAGTTGGACACTAATAAGGCTCCTGGCCCTGATGGCTTTAATGGTTTGTTTTATCAGACTCACTGGGAGGTCATCAAATCAGATCTTCATCTTCTAGTACAGAATTTTTTCGGATCAGGCCGGTTGCCTACAAATCTAAACCAGACAGTTATCGCTTTGATCCCTAAGACGCCTCACCCAGAAAGCCTAGATCAATATAGGCCGATTAGCCTATGCAACTTTGCTTATAAGATCATTTCCAAGGTACTTGCTAATCGCCTTAAACCTTGGCTACCTAATCTGATTTCCATGGAACAGTCGGCTTTTATGAATGGACGACAGATTCAAGACAATATTCTCGTCGTTCAAGAAGTTATTCATCAGTTCAAGACCCGAAAGCGAACGAGTAAATTTCATGCGATCCTCAAGACTGATATGAAAAAGGCTTATGATAGAGTAGAATGGGATTTCCTGAATGCCTATCTTCTCAGATTGGGTTTCCATCCAAGATGGGTGCACTTGATCCTCCAATGCATCACTACCACATCTTATAGTGTCCGCTTTAATGGTGAACTACTTCCTTTTTTCCATCCAACTCGTGGCCTCAGACAAGGTGACCCTCTTTCGCCATACATCTTTATCTTATTGGCAAATGTTTTCTCTACTATGATTTCTCAAGCTGTTGATATGGGTCAATTAAAAGGAATTAAATTAAATCGATGGTGCCCTACATTGTCCCATTTATTTTTTGCGGATGATGCCATCTTTTTCCTTGATGCTAATATTATGGAATGCCAGAACTTGGCCAATATCTTAAATCAGTATTGTATGGCCACGGGACAAGCTTTGAACCGAAACAAATCAGGAATTATTTTCAGTAAGAATTGTCCTTTCGGCTTACAGGAAAATCTGGCGTCTGAATTTAGAGTTCCGGTGCTACAAAACTATGGGAAATACTTGGGAATACCGTCTGATTGGGGCCGATCTAAAAAGGAAATGTTCTCTTGGCTGTTGGGGAGAGTACAAGCAAAGTTGGAAGGATGGAAAGAAAAGTTTATTTCGAAAGGGGGCAAGGAAATTCTCATTAAATCTGTCATCCAGGCACTTCCTCACTATGCTATGTCGATTTTCAAACTTCCATTGTCTCTTTGTAAAACTATTGAGAAGAGCATTGCTCGTTTCTGGTGGAAAAATGATCAAAATAAAGTAGGGATACATTGGAAGCGATGGGAAATTTTAAGGAAGAGTAAGAACGAGGGCGGTCTAGGATTTCGTGATTTGGTAGAATTTAACAAAGCCATGCTCGGTAAGCAAGCATGGAGATTACTACAGCAGCCACAAGCTTTATGGAGTAAAATTTTTAAGGGTCTTTACTACCACTCTACGGATTTCCAATCGGCAAATCGAGGTTCTCGACCATCCTGGGGATGGCAGAGTCTTCTAGTTGGTAGGGATGCTATTATTCCTCATGTTAGATGGTCAGTGGGTGATGGAAGGCAAATTCGCATTAGGGAAGATTGCTGGTTACCAAGAGGAGTCATAGGTGGACCTGCGGCTAGAGAAGAACCCCAACTGGTGGCTGATCTTATTGATCCCATCCACAACAGCTGGAATACCTCTCTTCTCACTAGCTTCTTAGATGATCAGATTGTAGCAGAGGTTCTAACCATTCCAGTTAGACCAACTTTAGTTGCTGATCAACTAGTCTGGACAGCCAACAAGGATGGCCGCCATACAGTCAAAAGCAATTACCATGCTCTGAATTCTGTGAACAGAACTCCAAACAACAGCACAGCATCAACATCATATCGACATCCTATGATACTGTGGAAAAAAATCTGGACAATGCGTACAGTCCCAAAACTACGAATATTTCTCTGGTCTGTCTGCCAAAATGCGATTGCATCTAAGGACAACTTATACAGGAGGCATATTAGTTCAGAACCTTTCTGTCAGGTATGTAACAAGCATGTTCCAGAAACATTAGAGCATTTATTTCTATTTTGCTCATGGACAAAAGGCGTCTGGCTTCATCCACAGATTAATATAGATATCCAGCTTAGTTCGGTCACTCGCATAGAAGTTTGGTTGACAGAAAAAGCTGAATCACCTAATAACTCACCTGCTCTGGAGCTCATCGCCAATGTCCTCTGGCAAATCTGGCGAATGAGGAACAGTTTTATATTCAGGGGCGATCGTCCGAATCCCTCTTTAGCAGCAGAGAATGCACTCTCACAGACACGACTTTACGAGGTTTCCCTCTTATCCTCTTCATCTCGACCTACAGGAAAGAAGCAACACAGTCAGATCTGGCATCCACCGCCACCAGGCACTTTGAAATGTAATATCGACGCTTCTTTTCAGCCAGGGAGTACACATGGATCAATGGCTTCGATCTGCAGAGATCAATATGGTCGCCTTACTGATGTTTATACAGCACAATTTCCAGCAACATCAGCCTTGATCGCGGAATTTCAGGCTCTCACGTTCGCGCTCCGCCATCTGCTGCACCAAGGGCTTCATCAAGCTCCAATTATGCTTGAATCGGATTGTAGTACAGTTGTTGCTGCTGTTACAGGAGAAGAACTGCCGCCATGGGAGGCTCGCGTTTTGCACGCGGAAGCCACCGATTCCCTTTCCATCTTCCCAAACCTAGTTGTTCGGTTCTGCAAGCGAGAAGGAAATGATGTGGCTGACTGGGCCGCTAAGGCCCAGCTTTTCAATTTTTCGGCCCAGGATTGGAACATATATCCACCTTACCTGTTGCTAGACCTTGTATATGCCGACGCTCTAGCGTCCGGTTGTAAGCTTTCCAAGTTTTAATGATAGTTCTAATTTCGACCAAAAAAAAAAAAAAAAGATATTCAATAAGGGCACTTCCGATTATCGAGTTACAAGCCCAACTCCAGCCCCACCATTCGTGCCTTTCCAATTCCATCAATAAAACCGGTGTGAGGTAAAAGCGAGAGCCATCGTTGTCTGGCTTTCGTGCTTTTTGCTGCATGGTGTGAGGTCCATTAAAACCGGTAGCTACCCAAAAGTACTTCCTGTACCATCGCGACGCGTGTCGAATCGAAAGGATTTTCTTCGTCGATATGCATTGAATGTTCGACTTCTCGCACCATTAAATGCCAAAGAATTTGTGTTCGATACTGATCAATCTGAATTTGTGCTCTCGTCTTGCTTAGTCGACAATGCTTCGATGTAAGATCTCATGGTTTTTTTTTAATTGTAACTTATGGTAGTTGGTTTGTCATTGCATCATACAGTTCCGAGATCTGCCGGAATCACAGGCACGGCACTGAGGTGCTTGTTTAAACCCAGCTTTGTCGCGTTGTATTGCCGCCTTTTTCCACAGCTGTCTAACATCTTCCAAGAACTAAAAGCGACTCTTCAAAGATCAAGCCAAGATGGTTGTTGTCCCATCTCCCTCCTAACTTAATCCCCACCAAAACAAAAGCTAATCCCCCACTAAAAATGTTGCGGATCGGCCCAATTGTTCAAGAAAGGACAATAGAGGAAAAGAAAAGGTCTAGACCTAATTATGGTGAGAGGTAATTCCCCTGGAGTCATCTAACGGCAGACAATCGATGATATACAAAGAATCGATATGTAATCTTGAACGAAAATAGCGTCACGAAACGGAAAGCCAAAATTAGAGAGATTGATGCGGATTTTTTATTAGTAACATGAGCTATGGTACTTCTAAGATATCGCACGCCCATTCCAACCAAAAGAATTCTTCATATACGAAAGGCACAAAACCTACCAACAAACCTTACCAAAAAAAAAAAAAAAAAAAAATCTACCAACAAAATTGAAATCCTAAAGAAGCACTACACTATAGTTGCGTTTGGTAACTCTTTTGTTCCCGTAAACAATTTCTACTTAGAAATAGGCTTCTTCTTCTTCTTTTTTTCATTCCCTGAACGAGTATCTAAGCATTCAAATATATTTGGTAACTACATAAAATTTATATTAGAATAGAAATACATTAAATATGATCATCAATTTTTTGTGGCTTAAAATGTCTTTTTATTTTTTAATAATTTTCTTCTTCTTCTTCCTCTAGTCGTGGCCGGCGACCTGCCATACAAGGTCCGGCAACCTCGCCCAACCATCGGCAAGGGTCATCGGGCAATGGCAAGGTCGACCTAGCAGCAGCAAGGCAAGGTTGCCGGCCATTACCATGGCCAACGACTAGTTAGAGGAAGAGACAAAGAAAGAAAAGAAGAAAGTGAAAAAAAAAAAAAAAAAAAATTTGTTCGGGCTTCATTCTTAAGTTGTTCTAAAAAACAAAGAACAAAAATTGTTATTATTTGGCAGCTAAATGCAATATTGCTTGGCAGAATAGATCTTGGATGGAAAACCTAGATTGGGCTACCAAGCATATTACTGATGGTAGCTTTCACCAATCAATGGCTCGTTTTGCCTTTGGAGCTTTATGTTATATCATTTGGAAAGAGATGAACAACATTATCTTCCATAATTAGATCCTCTACCTCCCGCCTTTGAAGATGCACCTTCATAAGGCTATTAAGGATAACGCGTTGACCTTCAAGCATGTCCCGGACATTCCAGAAAATAGAAGATTGCAACAAAGCTGAGGACTTCATCCATCTGTTTTTGATTGATTGTGGTGCCCCTTTCTTTTCTTGTCGTTGGTCTTTCCCCTCTATTGTCTCTTTGTCCCCTTTTGGCTTATCTTTGGAACCACACACCCTTACACTCTTTTTGACTTTTTAGTCTTCTTGAGTGGCTGCCCTCTTTAGGTACCGGGCCTCCTTCCTTGTTTTTCTCTTTTGGCAAAATCAATACAAATCTTACCCTTACCAAAAAAGAAAAGAAAAAGATTGTTACTATTTAACCAATTACCAAATAGAACTACACTAAAATCAGCCACTAATTTACATGATGCTACAATCATCGATGTCCTCGTCACATGTGGATGTACGGGTACACATTTAAAAGTCGATATACCTTTACTTATAGAAAAATATTTTTCAAATCATTCATTTTTCATGAAACGAACAAAATCTTAAAAGTTGGTATATTTATATTTATTAGCATACTTTGTCAATTATAGGAAAGTTCGCACAATTTCAAAACAACTTATTGAGATTACTAAGCTTGAATTTATTTTTATTTTTTTAATTTTTCTACTAAGATAATGAACTTTGATTTTGCTATACATTAATGTTTCCTGACCATTAGAGAATCATCATCTGAAGACAAAATTGAAATCGTCTCCCACTGTTAGCCTTAGGAGGGCCGCACGAATCTCGTAAGGCCCGTTTGGTTCGATTTTGAAATGCCTTTGGGAGAATGTAAATACTTTGAGGTAAAGAGATTTTCCAAAATCTTTGACCATTTGATAAACCGTAACTGAAAAGTGTTTTAGGGAAATGCAAGACTGTTTGGTAAACATATATTTGAAAAGCCATTTGGTGTGACCAAATTAAGTTTTTTAGTTTTAGTATTTTTAAAATTGCAAAAAAGAAACAATGGCTATATAACATTTACATTTTCATGTTGAGAGTAATGTAAAATATACATATTAATAAATTTATTTAAAAATTATATTAAAAGAATTTGATTATAGATTAGATGCAAAGCTCAACTTTTGGCTAATGATTTTTTTTTAAGTTTGTTTTCAACTTTGAATAATTTTTTTAATTATTATAGTATTAATCATTTTCGTTAATTAATGATCATTCTAGTATATTAATAAAAAGTTGGGCTATTGATTGTCACAAGATAAAAATGATATAGCAGAAAAAAGGTGAACTTATTTGGTGAATGATAAAGCGACCGATTGTGGATGCTATTTTTTTTAATAAACATCGCATATAAAAAGGGAAGGACTCTCAGCGGAAATAGATTGTTCTATAAGTGATGTTTTGTTGAATATTCACATATATTTTAAGATATTTTGTTGGAAATCATTGCAATTGGTAGATAGTATAAAAAAATTAAGGGATATATTATGTCAGCTTCGTGTTCATTAGTTAGTTTTGTGTTAACATCGTTGATTTGGCATCATATACATGTGTTGTATCGTGTCGTGTCGATTCAATAATTTTCAAATCATATTTATATCGAGTAAGTTGACACAACCTTAGTCGGACCTCATCTCCCCATTAGAGTCCAGATTCCGACCTCCCCATCGTCTCCCTCGCCACACTCAGCAGTGGAAAATGGCTCGGGACGAATTTGAGTCATCGTCGGATGTCGACGGAAGCAAGGATGCCCGTGAAGGGACGATTCGCATGCGTTTCATTGGGTCGAAAGGTTTGAATGCCTATGTCGTAAAGAAGTAGAAAGAAATGTTACACTCCTTATTCCTTACCAATATAACAGACTGCGCAAGCACTTGGTTGCCAAAATGCTCAAAGTGTCACAGTAAGCACCCACAAATTCTTTCAGAATATAAACGAGTGGGCTGTATGATACTAAGAACTTTTATTTCTCAGCAACACAGCCTTATGAAAATCACAGAGTCCGCGCTACATTCGACCGCACACAGCATAAGTACAAGGATATCGGCGTGTAAATATAGCTAGAACCATCTCGGGAAAAGGCTGAGGCGTACATACGTCAAACTGATTTCTCTACAATAGCAGCTTGCTCCTGAAGAGACTCATACAGTGTCTCGACGAGGTCTAGCAGGAACCCATCGGCACCATTTTTCGCCAGCAAGGATATCGAGATAGGCAAATTATCATGCAGCCCCATCGGTATGCTTACCTGTAAATGCGAATTGCAGACACTTAATCCTAGATTGCACAGAGGCGTTAGATTAAATTGAAACAGGGGTATGACGGCTTTAAGGTTGCATAGTGAGAGAATATTGCACAACCTGACAGAATTCTGATAAACCAGCAATGGAAAGCAAATTGAATGCCTTTTCAACGGAGACGTCCAGAGAGGATGCATCTGTTTGTAGCTTTGGCGGAGGCCCAGGAACCGTGGGGATTGCAAGGACACCGAAATCCTGTAACAAAGGCAATAGCACCTCGTTCAATAGCACCTCATTCTTCTTTTATGATTTAGACTGCTCGAGATTGTTAAATAAAAACAGTGTCCTTTGATAATTCCTCTGGTTATTTTGGTCAAGTGCGTTTCTTTTGGGAAATCCAGAGCATAATGTTAAAACATAGCAAGGAGCCAAGAACAGTGACAGAAGACAACTACGAACTCAAAGGCATGCGAGATGACAAGAGAGGGACATACCCCGAGTAGGGAAGTAAGAGCAGAATGTAATTCTTTCTTCACTGACCAACAGATATCAATATTTTCTTCAGTCAGCTCGAGGGCTTGCCTGACCCGTTCTGATATTATTGGGTCCAAATCGGGCTTGACAGCAGAAACCCAATCCTCGTGATGATTCTTGAACTCATACCTATGATTCAAGGTTAATTAGAATCCTTCTCTAGATAGTGGTTCTCTTCAATATCCCACACAATGATCAACTGAAATAAAATCCAACAAGGGTTCAGGTACACATCACCACCTCTGAAGCAACCGCCTTGCACTAGAAAGAGCTGCCAAAGATGGTATGCTGTCTACTTGATCCTCTTTTATTTGACACAGGAAAGAACTTAAGGCTGGAACGCTGTCTCTGATGTAGTCCCCAAGGACAGCATGCTTAATTATAGCACCTGCATTGATTCGCATTAAGGAGCATCAGATACAAAAAGAAAAACTAGTTAGGGATTGGATATATATGAATTGAGAGATTATCTGATTTCAGTCCAGTTCACTTCCATCTGTAATTATCAATTCCTTCCACATTTCTGTGCTTCAGGACTGCATGTACAATTTGAGCTGTATCGTTTACTCAAAGCTCTTATCTTCTTACCTCCGAATAATTTCTCCACTGATCTTACAAGAGCTTGAGTCAGTCGCTCACTTGGAATGTTTAAAAGCTGGAAACAATCTGTTGGAATAATGATCTGACTAGGTCTATTTGGATCTGCATCAGGTAACTCGAGAAGAACACGACCAACCTGCTTCAAGATGCTCGGTTCCCTAGCAAACCAACCTAGATAAGACAGTAAACAAAGACAACAGTAAACAAATATTCATTTGCTAGTTTACAATGGGAGGAAACAAGAAAAGAAGCCAACAAAATAAATTCACACTAGTCATGAAAGAGTTTAATGTGAATACTCACAGGAGTGCAGAAAACTTGCATGAATACATGACATAACTTAAAAAAACAAAACCAGGAAGAAGGGTGAGCCAGCCAGTTGGCTGCTGTGTTATCATTTGTAGAATACTTAAAGATGGAATTACATTGCAATACAAAACCTAGGAGAAAGGGGACAATCTGTTTCAAGGAGGCACACTTTTCACCACATTGAAAGTGCAAGATATTTCTTTCAGCTGCCCAATATATTATCTTTATAAAGAAACACCACTAATGTTAGAAATAAAATAAGGAAGCTAAGTCTTTCACTGAACTTTCCTTCTTTAAGAAGCTGAAACCAATGACTATTTTCATCACAAACTCGAGGCCATTAAAAAAACAGAATGCTCACCTACTGTATCCAAACTTTGTGCCATTGGAATGACTCCAACAGTGCTAACGGCATTATGTGAAGGCCGAAATCCGAGAATCCCACAGTAAGATGCGGGAACTCTTACACTTCCTCCAGTGTCGCTTCCTGCAACGGTGCAGCACTTTTAGCTTTATTCAGAAGGATAAACTGAGAAAATTTCAGAGCAATTACAGGATGAAGTTCTTCACCTAGGGAGAAATCGACAAGCATTGCTCCTACTGCAACAGCAGATCCACTGGAAGATCCTCCAGGCACACGATCAGGTGCACATGGGTTCCTTGGTGTGCCGTAATGTTTATTCTCCCCTATTATGCTGCCACCATAAAAATAATCATTTCAGTGGATTATATTCATCTCTTCAGAGCAGAACTTCCTGTTCAAGCTATTTAAGAAGGAAGAGACTACCTTGGTGAATTCTCAAGCTAGAATTCCTTAAAGTCAACCTTGGTGCACTATTGTATGTGATGCATTTATCCCATCTTTTCATTGGTAAGCATTCATATCTTAAGTTAACCATTCCAAGTTCAAAACAAATACGGAAAAGAAAGTTCCCTCCTTCACTGACAAGGTGAGAGGCTTCGTTCCAAGATTCAGAACTCTATAATCTGACCTTGGGAAGACTATCTGAAATATGACTGCATTGCAGGTTGTCAATTAGTCTAGCTCATCACCAATTCCCTCTTCATGCTAGGGCTAAGTAGAAGTATATACCTACCCCATCCTTGATTCATTGCATGCTCTCTAAACTTGACAGTAAGCCACAATTCTCGAGTTTTAGTTGTGTTTTTCAATTGCAGCAAGACTCTGAATTTACAAGCCAATTTCACACACACTAACCTGTATGCCATTTCATCCATCACAGTTTTTCCAACACATGTAGCACCCGCTTTCAACACATTCAAAACAGCTGGAGCTGTGGAAGATGCAGGCTCGTGAGTCCCCGCCCAATCAGGATTTCCAAACCCAGTCACATGCCCTTCAATGTCGAAGCTGCACGCAGAATTCCGTATGAAAAAAAGATACAAACTTCAGTCTCGGAAATGGCCAACTACACATAGCAGGAAGAATCAATTAAAAATTTCATGCCTTTTCACAGAAGATGCATGTACGAGTAGCGCTGCCATCGTGAGGAACACACGGTAATAGTTAGATCTCTCCCTTTAATTCAGTCATAAGTGTAAACTACTAACACTCACTCACTAGACCAAGGATGAAAATCCCACATTTACAAAACGAAAATATATCAATGAAAAGAAACTTTCCAGTCACAAGTCAGTGGGGCATATGCAGTAAGCTTTACCCGAGCCGTCTATGCTCGATGCTCTGTATTTCTTTCGAGAACTTTTAGGAAGAAAATGCGGCGACCATTAAAGACCTCGTCATCGATCAACATGGCGCGTGCCATTTAACGACAACATGGTACTGAAAACGACCACCTCTCCACCCCCCTCTCCTTTCCTTCGCCGCTCATGTCAGCTGATCACCTGGTATGTGAGTATCTTCTCATTGGGTCTTCGCTTTTTCATGACAAAGGTCGATACTTCACTGAGTAATCCGAAGTTAACGCCTACTTACTGACCAAACAACGCAAACGGGCGGCAAAAACACACGACTTAAGATCATCATCTTCCCACTTGATCGAAAAGAAGGAAAACTGAACACCCAGAAACCAAAGCTGGGCTTATCGAGAGAGAAACAGAGACTACAGTGAACCGTGTCGTGTCACGGTCGAGCGACAGCGGAGGAAGCAGTAGGAATCGCTCACATGTCCTTGACGGCGAAGGTGAGGCCGGCCAAGGGAAGCGAGGGAGACGGGGAGGAGGCTCGAGCACGAATTTGCTCACGAAAGCGCCGTACTCCGGAGCCATCGCCATCTTTTTTTCTGGGCGTTAGTCACTGTTTCTTGGTGTCACCAACTCGCTGGAAGAGACGATGGACAGTTGCAGTACAGAAACGAGGCTCCAATGTCCACGCAGAGCTTCTTGATCCAATCGGTTCAAACAGTAGAAATGAGAAATTTGCTCATTGGATGTTAACAAGAAAAAATGGTGCTTCGTTAGTGTATGTGGTGGTGATTTGGTCTTGGACTTGAGTGATGATGATAACTAGTCTTCATTGGAATTATTGAAGGCATGGGTCGAAATTGGTCCAGCTCAAATTGACTTTTCGCCTATTTTGATACATTTTCATGTACAAATATATATAATAATCCTATATCCAACTCATCACTCATCACTTATCCAACTGAATTCATAATGTTATAATCCAATTTCACAAACTGAGATAGGACCACAGAATGATTGAGCAAGTCATCATTGAGGGCAAGAGAGAGTCAAGAAAGTGGGTTAAATTTAAATAATGTGTAAACACATTTAACTCATATTATTTAATTTTGCAACGTGTAATGAATCTAACACAAATAACAATTCAATCCATTAAATATGGACTAAAAGATTGATTCGTGACTCATTTTGATGGATCTAAGGCCGAAAACGGGTTGACAAGCGACTGCCTCATAATGGCAAGTTTACAATTTTGTCGAAAAATCAAGGGCAATCAACCGTTGTGAGTGGTGCGAGGCACATTCGGACCATCTTCTTCAGAAGACAAGCATTTTCCTTTCATAAGAAGGGTCAGGGCAACCATGTTTTTTTTTTTTTGGTAAAAATAAGCAATATAATGGGGAGGTCAAAATGTACAAGCAACACAGTTCCAAAAACTTGCACTCAAGATGAACATGCTCATTATGAGTGGAAGGAAGCCGCGAAAAAAAGCCAAGTGACAACAACGAAACAACCAAAAGAAGGCCAACGACAAACAACGCCTGGCAAAAGCAACCTAGCAACCAACGAGATGCCTACCCAATCGGACTACAATCGGTGGAAGAGAAGATAATGGGGTCCACATCCCACGCGTTGCATCCTCCTGTTCCTAACATAGTCCTCAACATTCTTGAAGGTAAGAGCCTTGTCTTTGACGACCTTGAGGAGATACTTCTTCATGGCCGAAATAGACAGCGACTCCCCCTTGAAAAGAATATTGTTCATATTCTTCCAAATGATGTGACAAAGTGCCCTAAAGGAAAAACGGGCAATACATTTGTAAAGCTCCTTGCCAGAGAGCAAGGTAATGGCCCAACTAAGAGTCTCCTCCCAAGTCCTGTTGATCCAAGGAAGATTGCATCTAGTAGCCCAAAAGAAGGCAATACTCAAAGTAATGCAGCAACCAAAAATGAGATGATCAATAGAATCAAACACCTCATTGCAAAAAGGGCAGGAAGCGACATCAATCCTATCATAAGACATGAGAAGAGACTGTGTATGCAACCTCCGCTTTGTGATGAGCCACAAGTTCAATTGGTATTAAGGCGGGATGGCATTACCTCAAATGAAACAATGCCAATTGACTCTAGCAAAACCGATCTGAGGCCACCGAGAACAAGCCTGTTGAGTCCTCACTCCAACAGAACTAATCTTGGATTCCAAACAATGAGGGAAGTGGCGAACAATCTCTGATCTGATATCCCGTCCATCCACAGAGAAGAGATCAGCAACCAAAGCCTGCCTAGAGTGACCGGAGCTATAGATGAGGGAACCCATGAAAAATAAATTCAAAGGACCCTGGGATGCTAATTATCAAACCGGAGCGACGCTGATAACCCATCGCCTATCCTCTAGTGGAAGCGAAGAAGGGCGACCATGTTTTGTTGTATATATTTGTTGATTTGTCTAATTATTTCATCTTGGGGCAATGATATGCTCTCCAAGAAAGAAGGGGGCCAAAAACATGTAGACCGCCAGAAAATGGCAAACTTATAATTTTGTTGAAAATCAATGATAAGTTAATTGTTCCACTTCATTTCGTAAGACTCAATTTCCGAACACGACATATTATCAATCTCATTCTCCAATTGAATCAATGGTTTAGTAGTTGCGACATTCGTCTCTTTGACAAGAGACGCTATGTTCGAATCGAAGTAAGATGATATTTCCCCCACCGATTAGTTTATATTATCTAAATATATATGGCTCACTCATCGGGATTTGATGTATACTATATTGCAAAAAAAACTCAGACTGTATAACGTATAGAAAGGTACAAAACCTACCCAACAAAATTGAAATCCTAAAAGAGCACTACACTGTATTAAATGATTTTTTTATAATTGAAGAACATGTAATCTGACAACTTCAATTGTTGCTTTTTTAGCATAGCAGCAAGGTTTCTTATATAAAGATATAACCTTAATGCAGCCGTTCATTCAGAGTAATTTAACTACCCATTACCCCCCATTATGTGGTACCTTTCCTTTATCATTGAGTGTAGCCGCCTTGAGACCTTTTCTTTACATGATGCTGCAACTGTCTCTGTTCTCGCCGCTGAACATGTGGATATAAGGGTATACTTTTAAGTCGATACACCTTTATTTATTGAAATTTTTTTTTTCAAATTATTCAATTTCCATGAAACAAACAAAACCTTAAAAATCGGTACACTTTATTTATTAGCACGCTTTGTCATTAATAAGAAAGGTCGTGCAGTTTCAAGACGACTTATTGAGATTACTGAGCTTGAATTTTTTTATTTTTCTACTAAGATAATGAACTTCTTTTTTTTTTTTTGTGAAAGGTAATAAATATATTGAGGAGAGGCCAAAAGTACACAAAATCACAGCTTCAAAACTTGCACTCCAAATGAGAAGATCAAAAGAAGTGGAAGGATGCCATGATGTAAAAGCCACGGACACACGGCACACACCCTACAACGCAACGCCAAAGACAAGCACGGCATAAACAACCGGCATTCAAGCAAAAAGTGACAACCAAGGAGAAGAGTAGCCCACGGCTCCAAATTGAAGAGACTCCGACAAGGCTACGGGTCCCCGGAGAAAATGATCGGATCAATACCCCAACTTTGTTGCAACTTTCTATTCCTAAAATTATCTTCAACGTTCTTAAATGTGATAGCCTTATCTCGAATCACTTTAAAAAGATAATTCTTCATGGTCGGGACCGAAAGAAGAGCTGATCTCTGAAGATGATGCTATTCCTAAGACAATGAACTTTGATTTTGCTATCATTTGACGTTTCTTGACCATTAGAGAATCATCATCCGAGGACACATGATGCCAATGTGATGTCCAACAAGTAGTGCCCCATCTAATGTAAGCCTTTCAAAGGACCCTTACAACGATTAAAAAGGAAAATAAAAAAGGTTAAGCAAGAGAGACGGATAAGGTTTAGCGACCCACGTGGCAGTCTGTCACGATTGCACAATCCAATCCGAAAATGGCGAGGTTTCACGACCTTAGTCAGACCTCATCCCTCCATTAGAATCAGTATTCCGACCTCCCCCTCTAGAACTTCCATCATCTCCCTCGCCGCACTCAGCATAAACAAGTGGGCTGTAATGTATGATATACAGAACTTTATTTTCTCAGCAACACAGCCTTACGAAGATCACAGAGTCCACGCTACATTCGACCGCCCACGGCATAAGTACAAGGATATCGGCCTGTAAATATAGCTAGAAGCATCTCGGGAAATGGATGAGGCGTACATACGTCAAACTGATTTCTCTACAATAGCAGCTTGCTCCTTAAGAGACTCATACAGTGTCTCGACGACGTCTAGCAGGAACCCATCGGCACCGTTTTTCGCCAGCAAGGATATCGAGATAGGCAAATTATCATGCAGCCCCATCGGTATGCTTACCTGTAAATGCGAATTGCAGACACTTAATCCTAGATTGCAGAGAGGCAGTAAATTAAATTGAAATGGGGGTGTGACAGCTTTAAGGATGCATAGTGAGAGACGATTGCACAACCTGACAGAATCCCGATAAACCGGCAATGGAAAGCAAATTCAATGCCTTTTCATCGATGATATCCACAGAGGATGCATCTGTTTGTAGCTTTGGCGGAGGCCCAGGAACCGTGGGGATTGCAAGGATACCGAAATCCTGTAACAAAGGCAATAGCACCTCATTCTTCTTTTATGATTTAGATTGCTTGAGGGAGTTAAATAAAAACAGCATCGTTTGATAATTCCTCTGGTTATTTTAGTCAATTGCGTTTCTTTTGGGAAATCCAGAGCATAATGTCAAGCATAGCAAGAAGCCAAGAACAGTGACAGAAGACAACTACGAACTCAAAGGCAAGCGAGATGACAAGAGAGGGACATACCCCGAGTAGTGAAGTAAGAGCAGAATGTAATTCTTTCTTCACTGACCAACAGATATCAATATTTTCTTCAGTTATCTGGAGGGCTTGCCTGACCCGTTCTGATATCACTGGGTCCAAATCAGGTTTGACAGCAGAGACCCAATCCTTGTGATTATTCTTGAACTCATACCTATGATTCAAGGTTAATCAGAATCCTTCTCTAGATAGTGGTTCTCTTCAATATCCCACACAATGATCAACTGAAATAAAATCCAACAAGGGTTCAGGTACACATCACCACCTCTGAAGCAACTGCCTTGCACTAGAAAGAGCTGCCAAAGATGGTATGCTGTCTACTTGATCCTCATTTATTTGACACAGGAAAGAACTCAAGGCCGGAACGCTGTCTCTGATGTAGTCCCCAAGGACAGCATGCTTAATTATAGCACCTGCATTGATTCGCATTAAGGAGCATCAGATACAAAAAGAAAAACTAGTTAGGGATTGGATATATATGAATTGAGAGATTATCCAATTTCAGTCCAGTTCACTTCATCCGTAATGATCAATTCCTTCCACATTACTGTGTTTCAGGACTGCATGTAAAATTTGAGCTAAATCATTTACTGAATGCTCTTATCTTCTTACCTCCAAATAATTTCTCCACTGATCTTACAAGAGCTTGAGTCAGTTGCTCACTTGGAATGTTTAAAAGCTGGAAACAATCCGTTGGAATAATGATCTGACTAGGTCTACTTGGATCTGCATCAGGCAACTCGAGAAGAACACGACCGACCTGCTTCAAGATGCTTGGTTCCCTAGCAAACCAACCTAGATAAGACAGTAAACAAAGACAATTAGAAACAAATATTCATTTACTAGCTTACAATGGGAGGAAACAAGAAAAGAAGCCAACTAAATAAATTCACACTAGTCGTGAACGAGTTTAATGTGAATACTCACAGAAGTGCAGAAAACTTGCATAAGTACATGACATAATGGAAAAAACAAAACAAAGAAGAAGGGTGAACCAGCCAGTTGGCTGCTGTGTTATCATTTGCAGAATACTTAAAGATGGAATTACAGTGCAGTACAAAACCTAGGAGAAAGGGGACAATCTGTTTCAAGAAGGCACATGAAAGTGAAAGATATTTCTTTCAGCTGCCCAATATTTCATTTGTATAAAGAAACACCAGCTAATGTTAGAAATAAAATAAGGATGACTCTAAGTCTTTCACTCAACTTTCCTCCTTTAAGAAGCCAAAACCAATGACTATTTTCATCAAAGCTCAACGCCATTAAAAAAACAGAATGCTTACCTACTGTATCCAAACTTTGTGCCATTGGAATGACTCCAACAGTGCTAATGGCATTATGTGAAGGTCGAAATCCAAGAATCCCACAATTAGATGCGGGAACTCTTACACTTCCTCCAGTGTCGCTTCCTGCAATGGTGCAGTCAGAAGGATAAACTGAAAAATTTCAGAGTAATTACAGGATGAAGTGCTTCACCTAGGGAGAAATCGACAAGCATTGCTCCTACTGCAACAGCAGATCCACTGGAAGATCCTCCAGGCACATAATCGGGTGCACATGGGTTCCTTGGTGTGCCGTAATGTTTATTGTCCCCAGTTAAGCTGCCACCATAAAAATAATCATTTTAGTGGATTGTATTCCTCTCTTTAAAGTAGAACCTCCTTTTCAAGCTATTTAAGAAGGAAGAGACTACCTTGGAAATTACATTCTCAAGCTAGAATTCCTCAAAGTCAACCTTATTGTACTATTGTATGTGGTGTCTTTATCCCATCTTTTCCTTGGTAAGCATTCCTATCTTAAGCTAACCATTCCAAGTTCAAAACACAATACGGAAAAGAAAGTTCTCAAATCATGATGCCTCCTTCATTGGCAAGGTGAGAGGCGTCATTCCAAGATTCAGAACTCTATAATCTGATCTTGGGAAGACTATCTGAAATATGACTGCATTGCAGGTTGTCTAAAGTAGTGGAGCCGGTACAGAGTCTTTGGTAGCTCCAGATTAGTCTGGCCCATCCCCGATTCTCTCTGCATGCTAAGGCTAAGTACAAGTATATACCTACCTATTCCTGATTCATTGCATGCTCTCTAAACTTGACAGTAAGCCACAATTCTCGAGTTTGAGTTGTGTTTTTCAATTGCAGCAAGACTCTGAATTTACAAGCCAATTTAGCAGACACTAACCTGTATGCCATTTCATCCATGACAGTTTTTCCAACACATGTAGCACCGCTTTCAACACATTCAAAACAGCTGGAGCTGTGGAAGATGCAGGTGCGTGAGTCCTTGCCCAATCAGGATTTCCAAACCCAGTCACATGTCCTTCAACGTCAAAGCTGCACGTAGAATTCCGTATGAAAAAACCAATACGAACTTCAGTCTCAGAAATGTCCAACTACACATAGCAGCAAGAATCAATTTAAAATTTCATGCCTTTCCACAGAAGATGCATGTACGATCGTGAGGAACACACGGCAATAGTTAGATCTCTCCCTTTAATACAGTCATAAATGTAAACTACTAACACTCACTCACTAGACCAAGGATGAAAATCCGACATTTACAAAACGAAAACATATCGATGAAAAGAAACTTTCCAGCCACAAGTCAATCGGGCATATGCAGTAAGCTTTACCCGAGCCGTCTATGCTCGATGCTCTGTATTTCTTTCGAGAACTTATAGGAAGAAAATGCGGCGAGCATTAAACACCTCGTCATCAATCAACATGGCGTGACATTTAACGACAACATGGTACTGAAAACGACCAGCTCTCCTCCCCACCCCTCCCTCCTCCTCTTTTTCTTCCTCCTTTCTTCACCGCTCATGTCAGCTGATCACCTGGCATGTGAGTATATTCTCAATGGCTCTTCGCTTTTTCATGACAAAGGTCCATACTTCACTGAATAATCCGAAGTTAACGACTACTTACTGACCAAACAACGCAAAACGGGCGGCAAAAACACACGACTTAAAATCATCATCTTCCCACTTGATCGAAAAGAAGGAAAACTGAACACCCAGAAACCAAAGCTGGGCTTATCGAGAGAGAAACAGAGACTACAGTGAACCGTGTCGTGTCACGGTCGAGCGACAGCGGAGGAAGCAGTAGGAATCGCTCACATGTCCTTGACGGCGAAGGTGAGGCCGGCCAAGGGAAGCGAGGGAGACGGGGAAGGAGGCTCGAGCACGAATTTGCTCACGAAAGCGCCGTACTCCGGAGCCATCGCCATCTTTTTTCTGGGCGTCAGTCGCTGTTTCTTGGTGTCGCCCACTCGTGGGAAGAGACGATGGACAGTCGCAGTACAGAAACGAGGCTCCAATGTCCACGCAGAGCTTCTTGATCCAATCGGTTCTAACAGTAGAAATGAGAAATTTGCTCATTGGATGTTAACAAGAAAAAATGGTCCTTCGTTAGTGTATGTGGTGGTGATTTGGTCTTGGACTCTTGAGTGATGATGATAACTAGTCTTCATTAGAATTATTAAAGGGGTGGATCGAAATTGGTCCGGCTCAAATTGACATTTCACCTATTTTATTACATTTTATAATGATCCTATATCCAACTCAATACTTATCCAACAAAATTCATAGTGTTAATGTACTTTCATAATTTCACAAATTAAGATGGGAGTGCGGAATGAGTGAGCAGGTCATCATCAAGTGAAGGTAAGAGAGGGTCATAAAAATGGGTTAAATCTAAATAAGTTTTTTTTTGGTAAAAGGTAAGTATTATAGATAGACTAGAGAACCAAGAGGCCATACAAAGAACAGCAGGAGTCAAGACATCCAGATTTTCGGGTTTTAATTTGAATGGATAAATAGGGCCATTTTGTTCAATTGAAGCCGAGGATCAATTCTGGTTGCAAAATTGAGATACTCGATGGTTTATTGGATGAAGAAAAATAGTAATTGGCATATTGCGCGCGATCGATTTTATGAGAGCCGATTGAGGATGAATTGAGGAAGGATTGTGCCAAAATTCGTGACTTCCCCTCCTACTAGCTATTTTGGACCAATTGGGAGGTCATGGGGAATGTCTTGGTGGATCATTGGAGGCCATGGGTTTATACTTGGCCTAGGATGAACCTTGAGGACCAAGTTTGGAAAATATCAAGCAAGAGGGGCCCTCCATCCCTCCTCATCTTTATCCTCTCCTTCTTTTACCACCGAGTAAAACTAGCCACACGCCCGAAGATCTCTCTCTCTCTTCGTCCTCAGCTTCTCCCACCAGCGAAGACTCCATATTTCTCCCCGAAGCCACCGTTTGATCTCTTCTCCTCTCACGCGGCCAGCTTTCCCTGCTCCACCATCTCATTGTCTTCTTGCCGTTTGTTGACTGAAGACCTTCAACTCCAGCAGCACGCGTCCACTGCAGTGCCTAGGGGTGTGCATGGTCCGGGCAGGCGGTTCCTGACCTAGAACCGGAACCGCCCGTGGCAATGACCTGCCGAAAAATGAACCGGATCCACCCGTTTGTTGCATTGGATCCACTCGGAACCGAACCGTCGGTCCGGTGGGCTTAGGTGGGATCCATTAACCGATCTTGACATAAAATAATTTTTGCCAACATAGCCAATCTGGCGTCTATGAGTTGGGAAAGAGGGGAGGAGGTCTATGGTCGGGTTTTCAACATAGAACGGTTGTGAAACAATTTTCCGCTATGGCGGGTGGCGGCCGACGCGAGGGGGCGTAACGCTTGGGAGGAATCGAAATGGCGATAGGATTAGGAGGAACCAAGGAAGATACAAAGAGAGAGAATCAAGACAGGGAAGTGAGGAGATGAGATCTAATTTCTGGTTTTTTAATATTTTTTTTTTTAATATTAAAAAGGTTCCGGTCCCGGTCCGGTGGGTGGATCCGTCCATGGAACCGGAACCGGACGAACCCACCGTTCGAAAATTGGAACGGAACCGGTTCGTTCTCAAGAACCGCCGGTTCCGCGGTCCGTCGGTTCCGGGCGGTCGGGCGGTTCCCCGGTATTTTGCACACCCCTAGCAGTGCCCCCACCAAGCAGCGACATCTGCTGCTTTCCACCGGAGTCCCAGTCCACGCTGCAGCTTCTTGGTCGGATTGTTGACCGAAAGTTCCACGATTGATGGTCCACGATGTCACTTGGCCCAACGTTCGCGAGCAGCTTCATCTTCGCTGCTTCGTGCCTCTCCAACCACGACGTCCAGAGAAGCCCAGTGTCTTCGTAGCATCACCGAGGTAGCAGTCTTCATCGCCTTGGTCAATATTTCCTTGGTCTTCCTCAGCCACGCCAGTGAAGCCCCTACGAGCGCCAGTCCACCGATCCTTCAACAAGCCCACGCAGTCCAGTCCATCTTCGCTTGAGTGTGTCTCGGCCAGCAAACCCACTTCTTCAGTCAATCTTCAAACCAGTCGAAGCCCTCTGTTGAACCGTGTTCCTTCCTCACGCGGGCAACACCGAGCGAAGCAGCAGTCCACGATTTCTTCTCCGCCAGCTCACCATCGTCACCTGCAGTTCACGCATCTCCTTGGCCCAACAGAATTCAGTCTTCGGGCCCAGCAAAGCCAGCAGATTCCAGTGTCTTCGGCCCATCTTCTTTGCAGCAAGTAGCCCAGCGTCTTCAGTCATGGGCCTGTGTCTCCAGCCCACGGATCTAGCAATTTGGGCCAGCAAGTCCAGCTCATTGCAACCCAGCGTTTGGACCATCCTTCAGCAGTAATTCGGCCCACGATTTTAGCAGTTTGTACAGCTCCTTGAGGTCAGCCCAGTCCAGCGTGGCCCAGCAAGTCTAGCCCATCTTGGGCCTGCGAAGCAAGTCGGCCCAAGTTCGGCCGCATGTCGTGTCGCCGTCGCGGTGTTCCGGTCTCCGCTTTTAACCAAGTGAGCTTTACTCACTAACGCCTTCTTAGTTTCATAGTTATACTTAAAGGTTGATTAGTGTTAATTAAGTGTAATTAGGTTGTTAGATTAGAATTGATTAGTGATTATTAGTTAATTGCTTTGCATATTAGTGGTGTGATTAGTGTAATTAGATAGAGAATTGCATGTAGTATTTATTGGATCTTTGGGATTTTTCCGACCCTTATCGGGTGTTAATTAGGCAATTCGGGCCTAAGTGAGATTTTTGGGCATTTAAATATTAATTTTCGGAATTAAATTAAATAATTATTTATTTTCCGAAAATTCAAGGGGATGATGGTCTGGAACCGGAATATTATGCGGATGACTGTGGTGAAGTCCGTTTATTTAATCGGGCTTTATTTTGAGCTAAATTGAGTTTTGAATATTAATTATTTAATTCTCGAAATTAATTAATTAATTATTTATTTTTGGAAATTAAGGTTGAGATGGCCAGTGACCGAAATTTTATGCTGATGATCGTGGTGCAGTCCGTTTATTTAATTAAGCTTTATATTGTGCTAAATTGAATTTATTGTATTTAGTTATTTATTTTCCGAAATTAATTATTTAATTATTTATTTCCGGAAATTCAATTAGGATGGCCTAGACCGGAATTTGTGCTGATTGTCATTGCATACAGTTCATTTATTTAATTGAGCTTTATTTTGTGCTGAATTGAATTATTTGTGAAATTGGGAATTATTCTTTAATGGAATAATCTTTGATTGATAATTGGAAAATAACCGTGTTTGGCAGGTTGACAAAGACTAAAAGTGTTTTGGTGGACTACAGAAAATGTGGGAGTTATGGAAAGGAAAATATTATATTTTTAATTAGTGCCGACCGTGTCCCCATGTAACACCCGCTATTTTGTTATTTTATGAGAAGGATAATGGATGGAATGGATTGAATGGTGGATAGTATACTATATCATCCTACGGGCTACGATATGTCACCAATGAGAGCAAAGTATCAAGCAGATATGTATCAGCCTACGGGTGATATGTTAATCAGCTTAGCGAAAGCAAAGACACTTTATCACCAAAGGAGCATTTGGGTATTATATATCAGCTGGTGATATGTCAGCTTAGCGAGAGCAGTATACCGGTATACTATATCAGCCTATGGGCGATATGTCAACTTAGCAAGAGCAGTATACCTTAACCCTATCAGCTTAGTGCGAGCTATACTATCTATATATCAGCTTAGAGTGAGTTGTCCTGGACTATGGTCGAACTTATAGATAGTTTTGGATGTGCCGACCAAGCATGGATCGTGATGACATGTAATCGACTAGGTCAATTGATCATTGCTTTGATCTAATGTTGTGAATGGACCGATTGATTGGAAATGACCATGAGATGGTCGGATTGACTTGTAATGATTTGTGGGTCGATTGATCGAGGATTCGATCGAAAGTGACTTGATGTGATTCATTGCCTTGGTTTGATGTTGTGAATTGAATGATTGAAGGGAGATGATCGTGAGTGGTCTTTCGATATGAAATCGACTGAGTCGATTAGATCGATCTTGATCCGGTGATGTGATTGCTTGTGTGCCTATTTGATCTGTACTAATATGCAGGTGGAATCTGAGGCTAAGGTAAGTCTTCTAACTCATGTTGTGTATAGGCAGCCCTAAGGTGTATTAGTTTACTAATCGGGTCTTAGGAAGTAGAACTTGCTGAGACGTGGTCTCAGTGGTTATTGAATAACCATTTCGTGGACCCTGGATGATGAGCCTAAGGAGCATAGAATCTGATGAGGAGATCCCCGTGGAGGAACCCAAAGAGGAGTACGTGGAGGAGGACCCCAGTATGACATCGAGTATGACTAGGATGAGGACCGAGATCCTATCCCGTCTTGTCGACCTTGTTTGAATGTAAAAAAGATGTAGTTGTGAATTTTCGCAAGAAAATGTATGGCCTCGCTTTTCTATCCCATTGCTTTATTGTCGGGAATTATAACCGCTCGCCGCGCGCGTATATAAATGAAAGGGTCGGCGATACATAGTCCTGGGATATCGCATTTTTAAATCGACCAAAAGTAAGGGATGTGTGCGTGCCTGAGGGTCGGGGCGTGACAAGCCGGCACCACTTGCACTTAGAATGTCAGAGTACCACCCGAGTGGAAGGGTGCCAACCCGAGCTGCAGAGAAAGATATAGGAAATGAATAACAGTAGCTAAAAGAAGGTGGCGAACAGGCCAGAACAGGCGAAAGCAAAGCCAATAATAAACGAAGGGGAGGGGAAATACAACCCCACAACACCAGGATACAACCAAATGAAAGCAAGCAGCTGGGTGAACCGGAACCAGCAACAACATCGAAAGACCCGGGAAAGACGAGATAGAGAACCACCCAAACAAGGGGGAGAGGGGCTACCCACGAGCATCATCATTGCAAAGAAAAACACGAACGGAGACGGCCAAATGATCACTTCGAGAGAAGGCCGAAACGTTTACTCAAAGATAGAAGGGTGGATACCCCAACTAAGTCAAGACGTTTGTTGCGGGGATATCCGGGACCTTGGAGAATGTAAGGGCCTTGTCTTTAACAACTTTGATTAGATGGGCTTTCATGGCTGGGAGGGAGAGCTGTTGGTTGCGGAAAATGATATTGTTTCTCTCCTTCCAAACAAGATAACATAAGGCACCAAAGGAAAACTTAGCCATCGATTGGTGGAACCACAGATCGATAAGTGATTAATAGCCCACAAAAGGTTCACTTTCTAGGTCCGGGTTTCTCCAAGGGAGATTAAACTTCGCTGCCCAAAAGGCTGCAAGGCCGCGAGTAATGGAGCAGCCAAAGAAAAGGTGATTGATTAAATCCGGTCTAATTGAACAAAATGCACAAGACACATCCGGGATTCTTCCATGGGTGAGTAACCTCACCCGAGTTGGTAGGCGATTGAGTAATCGCCTTACTCAGGTGAGTTTGATAACGAGGAGGAGAGAGGGGCTCCAAATAAACTTGTACGTTGACTTAATGGCTTCCTCATCCTCGTGGAGATTCCGCGTAAGCCGAAGAGTAGGTTCCGACGGTGACCCACCCAAACCGGTCGGTCATTTTCCCCATTAAGGTTCGGAAGGGGCTCCTCCCAAGTCGCAATAACACCCGCAAATGAGGAAGGGGTGGACAGGCTGCCAAACCAGTTCGATTGTAGCAAGACGTGGTATACCAGAAGCAATAGATATCACGATTAGAGAAGATCTTATAGAAAGGGCCACGTGGATGCCAATAATCGAACGAGAAGGAGGCCGAAGATCCATCGCCAACATTCCATCTAAACCGAAGCCGGATCAAGTCACGAAGACCAAGTAATTTCTTCCAAGCCCATGAACGGGACGTTGGCTTAGGCACAATCCAAAAATTCTTATGCTTTAAGAAGTTTGAGTGGATCCATTTACACCATAGGGACTCTTTATCAGTAAAGAGGATCCATAAGTGCTTGATCATTGCCGCCAAGTTACTTACTCGAATGGATCGAATCAACCCACCTTCCTCCTTAGGTAAGCAAACATCATCCCAAGCCACCTTAGCCCCACCCGAACTCAAGGTAGGTCCTTTCCAAAGGAATTGTTGAAAGATTTGTTCAATTCGCTTAATAACCGAAGGAGGCAATATAAAGACACAAGACCAATACACACGGATAGAGTGGAGGACTGATTTTATCAATTGCAACCCGCTGCCATGGATAAGAATCGGTTGGTCCAAGATTGGACTCTCGAGGTGATAGCATTCACCAAGCGCAAAGACAATCTACTTTCCTAAGTCTAGTAGAAATAATAGGCACACCAAGGTATTTAAAAGGAAAAGATCCTAATCGGAAGCCCGAGGCACTTACCAGAGCATCTGTAAGAAAAGTAGGCCCTCCAAAGATAAATATATCACTCTTGTGAAGATTGGGTAATAGGCCTGACCAGTCGACAAAGAGATGGATCCCATCCATTAAGATTCGCACCGAGGTCAAGGCGGCCCTTTGAGAACAATAGGACATCATCCGCAAAGAAGAGATGGGGAGAGCATAGTGGCTTTGCATCTCCAAAGTAATCGAAGCACGGCTTATTGGATTGGCGTTAAGGATACCGGTGAATACTTCCATAACGAGAGTGAAGATGTAGGGAGACATCGGGTCACCCCGACGAATTCCCCTTCCGCTTGAGAAAAAAACCATGAAGCTCACCATATAGGGAGATGGATAACATGGGTGACCTGGATACAAGCCATGATGCGGTCAATAAACATACCAAGATGCAGAAAGCTTTTAGGGTTAGCTCGATGAAATTCCAATCCCACGAGTCAAAGCTTTAGAAAAATCAACCTTATGTGATGCATTTAGGCCGGTACGGTTCATGATGGAATTCATAGAATAATTCTGAGCTAGCGGTGATATTATCGCTAATCCTTCGCCTTTAACAAAGTCGTTTTGGGGAGGCCGTGATGGAAGGAAGAATGGAAGCCAACTCCGTTAGCAAGAATCTTGGTGATGCATTTGGTATATAGTGTTGCAACAGGGCTATGGGGTGAAAGTCATTGACTGCCGAGGCATTCGGGATTTTGGGAACCAAGGTGATGATAATGGCATTAATCTATCGAAGGAGGTGGCTCGAAGTTGAAGAAATCTCGAACGCCAAAATCACCGAAGGACCAACTATGTCCCACGACCGCTAAAGAAATGCGTTGAATCCATCCGGGCCGGGGGCTTTACCATTTGCAAGGGAGAACATGGTTTCCGAATCTCCTCATAAGTAACAAGCCGAGAGAGGCTAAGGAAAATGAGCATCGATAGTATGATTCAAATGAGCACGAATATCATCGACTAAGGCTTTACGGTGAAGCCGCCAAAAGGTTACGAAAATGGGAGATAAAGAGCCATTCGAACTTCTGGGAGGGATCAGTAACTGAGAATCTCCATCAATAATTGATAATATTCTATTCCGGAGTTGGCTCCGCGTTGACCGAGTGACGGAAATATTTCGTGGTTTCATGGCCTTCTTTAAGCCATCACTCTAGACTTTTGTCTGAAGAGGACTCTTCTTGGATCGAAAGATCAAAGAGAGAAAGCCTGCAGTGATTCCTTCTTTGTATCAGCTAAGGAAGCTGATTGGCCCAGGTCTAATTGAATTGCATTTTTGGGCAATCAACATGGACTTCTAGCTTCCTCATATACGAGTTGAGATATTCCAGGGTAAATTTTGTCATTTAGGCCTTTAAGTCTGTGCTTTAGGCAAGCAATTTGCAGCAAAGCGTATACGCCGGCGAGCCAACGAAGGAAGAATCCATATCTTGTGCTACCAGCTCAAGAAGGTCGGATAGGTCATCCAAAAGTTGAAAAACTTAAAGGCTTACGATTGTTTGGAGTAGGGAGGATCTAACAACCATCGGGGGAATGATGCGATACAGCGCCAAGAAGGAGGCCTCAAGGAATAAGAATGTAGAGTTCCAAGGCAAGGTTTACAACCTTTATCGATCTTCCTTTGCTTGCGATTAGGTCCAGAGGAGGCTACCCAAGTAAAGCGATTACCAACAAACCTAAGATTATCCAAGCCACTTGAATGAGAATTGCCAAAATCTTCAAAGGCCGGAATCCAAAGAGTTTGATCTATCCGCCCTATCGAGGCATACTAGATAGCATTAAAGTCTCCCGCAACGATCCAAGGCTCATTCGAGTACAAAAGGTCGTAGTGATTCAACTACAATGATTTTCTCAAAATAAATAAGTGCTTAAAAACCACCGATAAGTAGAAGGAAGTGCCATTAGTGATAGATCTCAGTGGCCATGAATGGCCTCGGAGGAGCAATCGGACATAACACAAAGAGCATAAGCGAGGTTCCAACCCACCCAAACTCTACCTCTTGCCGAATGCACATAATTGAAGCACCAATTCCAATCGTAGCAAAGCGGAGAACAACATGAAAATCATTAGGCGAGATCTTAGTCTCCAAGATACCAATATAGCAAATGTTATTGGTTCTCACAAAATTCCTAATTTCGGCTCCTGTTTAAGGGGAGTCGAGACCCTTAATATTCCAAACACCAAAAAACATGGGACCCGAAAAGGAGAGTAAGTTACCTTTTCTTGCCACCTCGTTTTTCGCCGAGGTGTATCGGTTTAAATTCAAAGGCAAGTCACATGTGACGCAGTCGAAGATTTCCTTCTGCCTCACAAGGGCCGCAAGGGTCGCTTAGGAGGAAGATGGGAGGGTCGGATCCGTAGGGATGGATGAAGCAACTACCTGGGGAATTCGATTCCTTCCTAGAACCGATCTCATCCGGGACTTCAACATCCGAGGGGAGGCGGGATCCACCATAGCATTGTCTAGTGCTC